>OX454415.1:28967250-29224021 GCA_949715475.1 Microchrysa polita | reverse complement strand
CAGAAAAATCTAACGAGCTGGGCTGTGCTGGCATGGGTCAAGTAACCCAATAAAAACGAGACTGAGGTTAATTTCGGTCGCGGCTCAAATTTGAATACCCTTCGCTCTCTTCCAACTAAAAGTTTTTTTAGGGCATGACTTGTATTTAATCCTCTCCCCTCCATTCTTTTCCTTCCGTTTTCACATAAGTTCCGTGGCGCCGATAAAACAATATTTTAGTAAGGCTTGCTTGGAATAATTAAACAATTAAAAAAAAAATGGCTTAGAAACCTTTACTGGAGGGAAGCGGAGGATATGGTCCCATAGTTCAGTTGCGTTTGTTTTTACATTTTTGGTTGTTTGGATAAAGACACATTAATAAAAGGTTTGGTGAAATTGGTATAGTAAAGAATGTTTCTCAGTAGAACCAAAATGAGAGGGAGGAGGTCTTGTACGGCAGCCCTATGGCTCCTTTCCATTTATTTTTACGTATGTTTGTGGCATGAATAGAAATAGGTTTGGTTGAAATTGGTGGACAAATAAAAAAGTTTTTTTTTTGTTAAGAACTAAATTTGCGGGATTGGGTTTGTATGGCGGCCCCATGACCCCATGGTCCGATTTCATTCATTTTTGCAAATGTTTTGTGACATCAATTGAAATACATTTTCATGAGGTTATGAGGTTTGGGGTAAATTTGTGCCCGAATCAAAAAGTTTTTCTTAGAAGAACCCAATTTTGGGAGTTGGGTTTTTATGGCA
The DNA here is from genome assembly GCA_949715475.1 of Microchrysa polita. NCBI lineage: Eukaryota > Metazoa > Arthropoda > Insecta > Diptera > Stratiomyidae > Microchrysa > Microchrysa polita. The sequence goes on along the minus strand of OX454415.1, from coordinate 29,223,284 downwards.
GCCCCATGACTCCATGATCAGATTCCAATCATTTTTACATATGTTTTGTGACTTCAATAGAAATGCACTTTCATGAGGTTTAGTGCCCAAATAAAAAGTTTTTCTTAGAATAACTTAAATTAGGGGGCTAGGTTTGTGTGGCAGCATCGTGACCCATTGATCCAATTTGGGTGATTCAAATATACAAATAGCCTGCAACATAATAAGGCATGTGTGCAAAATTTCAGCTCTGTAGCTTTCATAGCAGCCGAGAAAAATGCGCTGCAACAGACAGATAGACGGAAAGACGGACAGACGGACATCGCCCAATCGACTCACCAAGTCATGCTGATCATATATGTATACCTTTTATATGGTCAGGGATGTTTCTTTTAATGCGTTACAAACTTCATGACAAATCACTCTATGAGCGAAAGGTATAAAGAACACAGAAAAGTCCCCACACTCGTATGTATATCTTTCCTTCAGTTTTAATTCTTTTTATACCCTTTGCTCATAGAGTGAAAGGGTATACTAACTTTTTACCAATTTAAAAGCTATGAAGCTGAAGTTTTGCACAAATGCTTCTTTTTGCTGTTATATGTATATGTTATATGTATGTTTGAATCGGTAAAATCGGACAATGGGCTCATGGGGCTGCCATACAAACCCAACTCTCCAAATAATGTTCTTCTAAGAAAAACTTTTTTATTTGTGTACCAATTTCAACCAAATTTCACGCAAATGTATTTCTATTGATGAAAAAAAACATATGTAAAATGGATCAAATCGGACGATGGGGTCATGGGGCTGCCATACATACCCAACCCCCCATTTTGGTTCTTCTAACAAACATTTTTTACACCAATTTCACAAAACCTTGAATTAATGTGTATTTATCAAAGCAACTGAAAGGTCAAAACAAATGAAATCGTACTATGGGGCTATGCTCCCGCATCCCCCAATAAAATTTTCTGAGTAAATATGTTTATTTGCCCACTTATTCCAATCAAACCCCACACAAATATATTGTTTTGTCGACGCAACCGAACTTTTGTGAACACAGGAAGAAAATAATGGGGAGAGGGGATTAAATACAAGTCGTAGGTACGCCTATAAAAACTTTTAGCCCAAGGGGAGCGAAGGGTATCCAAATTTCAGCCGCGCCCGAAATTAGCCTCGGTCTCTTTATAGGCTGGTTTCGTCGTCAGTGATTTTTTGTTCGATGTAAAACAGAAAATTAGCGGAAAAATACCAGTAAATATTACACGTCATTATAGTGTAAGTTATCAGTTGAACGCTTTGAATATTTTTACTTATCTACATGAGTATGCGTTGAAATTTTCATTTATATGTTTCCCATTCTCCCGATATTGGCACCATTTCTCAGAATCTAGTCCCTGATCGAAATGCTTATATTATGCTGAACTTCCGGGTAAAGGAATTTATTGAAGGAACTTCTAGAAAACAAAACTGAATTACCTAATGAGCCATCTTAGTCAAACTCTGCTCCTTACCAGTCAGCAATAAGTAACTGATTTTCACAATATGTATCCGTGTTCCAGTTTTATGAGAAGTTTTAGTGAATTTCTTCAATTGTGCCTCATAGCGATAGCAGCAAAAGCTTCCTGTTACTGCGGCGATCAGAGCTCAACTGCTGGCTCCCGTTGCCCAAATATCTCGAGACTCCTGGAAAATGCCCCTTTGACTCCCCCAATGGACAACAACTGGACGATATGGTGAACCGCTTCACTGATGCTAAAGGAACTGCATAATGTTCTGGCATCTCACATGTAGGTAAGAATAAAACAACTTGGTGGAGTCCGAAGATTTCCGAACTAAGAGTCGTGTTTAGGGCCTCGGGGCTCGAGACGGATTGGCAAACCTATAAGAGACATTTCAGTTCTTTAAAAAAAAAGAGATAAGAGGAGCTAAGCGCAGCGCTTGGAGAAGTTTCTGTGAACAAATAGAGGGGTTTTCCGAGACATCTAGGTTCAGGCGTCTAACCCATCTATGCCTAGCTTTCTTTTAAAAGAGGACGGATTATGGACGTTTTTATGTATCGAAACTATTGAATGTTTGCTTGATACACATTTTGCTGGAAGCTCAGCTGTCGCTTCACCTGACTTCCCCATAAGTCGCACAGAATAATGCGACAGAGGATCTATTCTTAATCGTAAGAAGATAATGTGGCGATATCAAGCTTTGATCCCTTTAAATCAGCTGGACCTGATGGTATTATACCTGCAGACTTGCAACTGTGTCCACATATTACCACCAAACCTATTATCCATGTCACAACATGCATATTGGAAAGAGAGGTCGGTTGACACAGCTTCACACTCGCTGGTCAGCTATATTGAAGCAGCTCTTTATCATTGAGAATACACGATGGTGCTGTTCCCAGATATTGAGGGGGCTTTTGACAATATTAAGCCCAGAGCCATTACAGATGCTCTTCTTAATCTACAGGTTTAAAATCCAATCTGAACCCTCGTGAATATCTTACTTATCTCTAGGCGTATTCACAGTAATTTTGATACTTCGTCTGTTTGTATAGATATGTTTCTAGGGGTACCCCACAAGGAGGGGTTATATATCCTCTACTTTGGAATATAGCGATAAATCAAATGCTTTTGAACTTGGAAGGAATCGGATACAAAGTCACTGCTTATGCTGATGACGCTGGTGTTAGGGGCTCTCTTAGCACTCTTAGCTTACTATTGGAGAACGCCTTAACTATCCTAACGGATTGAGCAAATCTCAGTGGCGTTGGAATTAATCCATCTAAAACGGAATTAGTCCTCTTTACGGCGGACGATTCCTATAATATTAACCTCCCTAGACTGGGAGGCGTTCAACTTGAGTTTTCTGACGACGAAATTTCTTGGTCTGATTTTAGATAAGAAATCAAGATGGGAGCCCAACATTGAAGAAAGGGTGAATAAAGTTACTATAATACTGTACTCGTGCAGGAGAGCTATTTTATTGTATTTTGGATGTATACCGCTATTGTGCGGCCTATTTTGCTTTACGAGTTAGTTAGTGTGTGGTGGATGTCACTCAGCACCACTATCTATTATAATTTTGTGGCCAAAGTTCAAAGGTTGGCTTCTCTGCTCATAACAAGAGCTTTTCACACTACACATTCATCCGGATTAGATATGGTGCTAGGACTGCTCCCATTGGACGTTTAACCTGCCCCCATCGACAGACTACATTCTTCCAAATCACTTTTTTTTGTAGGAACAATTGTATCTTGATCCCGTCAAGGAAATTTAGGGATACTAACAGGCACCTGGTCAGTGGATCCATTGCAATCTATACTGATGGCTCCAAGACGGATGCGGGAGTTGGGACGGGAATTTACTCGGATGAATTGAATATTATTTTGTCTTTCCGCCTCCCTAATTTCTCTAGCGCCCTCCAAGCAGAGGTCACAGCGATATTGAAAGCTCTAACTTGATTGGGTTGTCAACATAAAGGTGTTTCATTTATTGGATTATAATATGTCTTTAGAACAGTTCAGGCTTTTGGCTGTTGATATTGATTTGGCCCGCTTTTGTTTATAAAATAACCAGATTACATAGAGCATTACTTCAAAACTGCAGATAATACTCCTCGGTGTGGTATCCTGTGTACAAATATTCTTTTGAAAAGTCGAAATAAATTTCATTTAGTACCTATACAAATAAATATGAATTTCACGAATGCAATGTATGCGCACATTCCGTGTTTACCCTTTTACTCGTATGTTTGATAAAAGCTTCTAGACTATTCCAAAGAGATAACTCTCAAAGGACACTTTCCCTATAAGAACTGTGCAATTGTAGCGTATCTAAAAACGATGGAACTACTTATCCGATATTGTGTCGCTCTCACATGCACAGTATCATTGTCCTTTATTCGTGGAACTGGAACTAATAAGCTCTTTGAAAAATCTTCCCTTCTCCTAATAAGAGAGGGAAGTGCAGATAGTTTAGCTTTGTAGTTTACAGAATACACATTGACGAAGTACTAAAGACTAAACAGTACACAGAGTATTATTCTGCAGTCCTACAACAACGAAGTGTGCAGCAAAGGACTTGGTATTCTCGTGAAGATTCGGTTCGACTTCATCTTGCCGTATAGAGACCAGAGACCACCATTACACTATATTCCAGAACATGGCTATCCATTTATTCCCGTTTGACTCCCCAGTCCTTGTCCGTTAAGAACCAGCGAGGTAGAATGAAGATATCATTTGTAACCCATTTTGCAATTTCACAGTGAGTTGCGGTTGTTAGCCGACATTGTTCGGGCTTCCATGCACTCGCCAGCAGAGCTATATCAGAGCTATTAGTACCTGCTTGAATTAAATCGTGATATATGAATATGGGGCGGAAGGATAATGGACGATGAATTTCGGTGTAGTATGTTCGAATTCCGGAGAATTTAATCAAATTTGTGTGTTTTCGGATACATTACACGTTGGAATTTAATAGATACAGAGTACGATGTAGTAGCGCGATAAATGTGGTTTTAGTGGTTTAATGTTTCATTTGAACATAATTCCATAGTAGAGTGTCAGCTATTTTGCTTACATTTCATAGATTTAATGGAATCAAATGATAAGCATTTGGATGAAGAATATTGTTATATATCTTTAAACCTGTTTATAATTCAGGACACAACTTTATTTTCAGGCAGAAAGAACAAAACTGAATTATGACATAAGATAATATACATAAGAGAAAAGAAAATGTGAAAAGAAAAATGATACTTAATATTCCACTTCTCTGAAGGAACTCCTTAAATTCAGCTGACGTTAAGGAACTTCCATTGTCCGGCACAAGGGTTGTTGGAACTCCATAGGCGGTGAATAATTCATCCAATATTTGTATAGTTCCGCTGGACGTCGCGTCGGTCGCACTGTTGGCAGGTTTTACCTCGAGCCACTTGCTGTAGGCGTCGACAACGACGAGTATCATGGTACCTGCAATTGGTCCTGCGTAATCAACATGTACGCCTTCCCAGGGTCCTTTGGGGTACTCCCAGCGATGCGTTGAGAATTTGGGAGGGTGATGAGCATGCTTCTTGCAAGAAGGGCATGACTTAGCCGTTCGTTCAATATTGGCATCGATCACTGGCCAGCTTACGAATGATCGAGCCTTTCATTTTTACGATTCCCAGGAGAGCCGTATGAAGATCGTTGAGTATTGCGTTACGAAGTTTTGAGGTAATGACTACCCTGTGTTCGTGTAGGAGGCAGTCTGAAACCACTCTGAAGTTTGCTTCTCTCTCTCTCTCTCTCTCTCGATTACCGTAACTCCTAGTGGAGCATGGTGCGTTGATGACTACCGTGTGTACAACCATATACAAATAATACATATATGTCCAAAGCTCACTCAAAATCGGGTACACATTTTTTTGGCCATGTCGTCTGATCTTGCACCCAATGTCACAAATACGACCATACAGATACACGTATACAGGCTATTAAAGCTATTTGCTCTTTTGCTACACAGTTCAAGTTGAAGAGAGTTTAGATACTCTGCCAGAGCAGGTTTTCGTGCATTTGTCGACTTCATGAGTGTATCTTCTTCCACTGTCCCATGCCATGGGTCGGGGTGGCTTACGCAAAAGTATCTGCGCCTGCGAAAACTGCGTATTGAAAAAACATGAAAGATGATTTGATGACAATGCATTTCTTGAGGTTGCGGAACAGGTTGCCATGCGTTCATTGACCTCATTAGTGCATTTCGTAAGGTGCATGCCGCGCTGTTAATGCAATGTAGTGGTAGCATGCGGTAGAGTGAGTGGATTTAGTGCAGGACAAGGCAACACAACTTCCATAGATATTTCAAAAAAGATATATTTCTATACAGAACATCAACTGAAAATTTGTATGCAAGTTGTTCTGTCCTGTTCTGTACTCGATTCAATTGGAGGGATATGAGTACGAGAGTGAGTTGTAGAGTATTGATAAAAAAATACGATATTTGATCAGCAAAAATCCTATATCGCTGTATTTTTGCAGGATGGTTGGTGATGCTGATGGCGTCCTGATTATGGAAAAAAAGTCCCCAACGATTGGAGGGCAACCTTGAAAAAAGGGGATAAGGGAGTATTTTTTTACTTTTTAGCAAACATTTCAAAACCGACCAAATATACAGAAAAATGGTCTGAGAACGAAAAAAAAAATACATAAAATTACCCTTGTAATTGTATATTGTATATAATACATTAGGATTTTAGTGAAAAATTTGGCGCTAGACTAAAAAATAAATTAGAATATTTTCATTTTAGACTCTTTTAAAAACCTCCATAGCTCTGAAAACGCAAGTACCCCTCCTCCCTTTTCAAGGCTGCAAACCTCTAATCTATTGGGACTTTTTTCCCATAATCAGAAGGCCATCCCTAAAAATCCTGCAAAAATCCATCGATGTAAGATTTTTGTCGTTCGATGACCATATTTTTTTTCTTCGGCTATAATAAAATCATATTGATTTAATTGTTTGAAACAAATGAGAATGCCCACTTTTGTATGAAAGTTAGTTAACGAAATTTGTATCAGAAGTCTCAAAACGCAAAAGTCTCTATTAGAGAGCAACGAATATATGAGTTTCAATTTTGGATCGATTTTGATATAATTTGAATAAATTTTACCAAATTGCAGATCTTTAGGGGCAGTTTTAGTTGAATTGAATTGAAATAGAGCTAAAATTAACCACAGTTTTCTGTACTTAAGGCATTAAAACTGTAAGAAATACGGAAGATAGAATAAAATGATGTAAGAAAGAAATGATCTTTGGACTATTCGCCAATTTTGTGAAGAATCGTACGAACACCTCACCTTGGCAGAAGTTGCAGAAAATTGAGATGGAAAAATATTTTGTTTTTGGGTCAAATCACAAAAATTTGACTTTGAAGTTCTGTAAAAACCAAACGTCTTATCCGATTTTAGTGCGGTTAATTTTATTTTTTGGATAAATTTGTTGGCTTTAATAATCATTTTGTTTTGCTATTCTAGCTAGTATAGCTTTTGAGATAATGACGTTTTAGTCGTCAAAGAAATTTTTTTTTTTAAATTTTCAAATGCCTGTGGCAGCTAAAGGGTTAAGCTTTTTTTTACTAAAAATTAATGAGGAATCACAATCCGGTGCGTTTATGCGGCAAACACCCTGTATATTTTCCTAACTTACGACTAATGAAAAAAAACTATCGGAAAATTGGTTTTGATACCGAAATTTATACTTTTAGGCCCGTATTTATAAACATAGCTTAACTCAAGGCGACCTTTAGTCAAGTACATATACCGAAATTCAAAAAAATAGATGTAATTTCCAGTAGTTTATATTACAAGTCAATTAAGTCATTTAAGGCGAAACTCAAGGAGACCTTAAGCTGTTAACACAAGTGTAATATAATAATAACTCAAGGTAGGTAAATAGCTACATTGACTTCAAGTGAGGTGGACTATTGCAAAATTTCAAAGTTTCCTTGAAATCGCCTTAAGTCAAGGATGCATTGACTCGAGAAATTAAATTATTTCAATGAAAAACTACTGGAAATGGCATTTATATTTGAAGGTAAGGTATGTTTAAAAATACGGGCGTTAGTTTTGGCAAATTTTTGCTATGATTGTTGCCACGGCCGGTCAAGAAACAATACTATGTATACAGGGCCGGATTTAGCCAGTCTGGGGCCCGGGGCTAATATTTTCAAGAGGCCCCCTCCCTAACATATGTATGTCATTCGCTCGTTTATATATATATATATATATATATATATATGTATATAAAAACATGCAAAAAGTTTTGCAATTTTTATTTATTAAATTCTTATATTCTTATATTCTAGATAGACCGAAAAAGTGAATAATGATACTTGTGTTGTGTTGTTTTTATGTTGATCGCATTAAATTCGTTTGTGGCCCATATATTATACTTATGCAATATGATTAGACGTTTTTCTGATGACAACATGCATTATTTAATAATATTTATATGAGTATGTTGCTATTTATGCAATGAAACCGTAATTTGACGAATCGAGATTAGCTTGTTGTATTTGTCAAAATAATTATTGTAATTAATTCAAAATAATAATAAAAATAGTGTCCAATATAAGTAATAAAAAGTAGTTCAAATTATAATAATACATAATAATTCAATTATTTAAATTCAATTAGAACATTGAACATAAAAAATGACGACTAGATTCTTTAATTCAAAATAATTAATTTCATAGATGTTAGAATTCATTTATTTGTTTTAGTTTGCTATATTAATAATTTTAGTTTGTTATATTAGAATTAAGAAACAAGGTTCTTTTTTCTTGCTTTCTCGTGAGCGAATTCGTATATTATTTCATCAAAATTAATTGTTGCCATTATCTCACTTTCGATTGACAATAATGCCAAAGACGAAAGCCTAGTGTTGGTCATGGTTGACCGATATTTATTTTTTATAAACGTCTAAGCGGTATATATACATTTCGAAACACCTATTTCAATTCGCGATCGTATATCCATTTAAAAATGTCTAGCGAAGAACAAGTCTCATTTGGAAAATTAGACTTTATAGCGGGAATGAGTTGTTCTATTTCCGAATATAAATGCATTTCCAAATCTTCAGGATAGGTTTCCACTAGTCAGTTGGCACACATGCGTATTTCATTTATTTCCATTGATGTCATTCTATTAAGAAAGCCAAATAAGTTAGTGATATGGTTATACGCAGAACTTCGTTTTTCGAGTTCAACACGAATTTTATCCACAATCACGTAAAAAGTCTCTATTCGGAATTTATCACTACTTTCTAAAGCAACCTCCCTTTCGTTGTCGGTCAATTTTCGTATGATTTTTCGTTTGTGCAAATATTCTTGTTTTACAAAGGAGCCTAATTGTTTGGCTTCGTTTTCTATATTGGGAAAATCATTTCGTAAGTCGGTAATAAAGCCAATTAGAGAGTGCAACAAATTATCAGCCGTAACCGAATCTACATTGACTTTCTGCAAAAATTGGCTAGTTTTATTAAATCTGTACAGAACTTTATGCCAAAAAACAGTCATTAATGCAGATTCAAGATTCGTTAATTTATTTTTTAAAGACGTAGCCTCATGTCTTGTGTCGACTTTTTCTTCTTCATTTGACTCAATTTCGAATAATGCACTGTGTAGCTCGGAATAATTATCAGCCAAAGTAGAAACGGCATCATCGCGGCATGACCACTGGTTGATAAGGATTTCAGAGTTTTACTTACATGTTGTTTTTAATATATCCCAACGATGTGTAGAAGCGGAAAAGAAAGTATAGAGGCGCTGTACAAGCCTGAAAAAATTTACCGAATCTATACATTTATCTACACTACATTCGGCCACTAAATTTAATGAATGCGCCCATGGGCGTAGCCAGGATTTCGGTCAGGGGGGGGCAAGCCCGAAATTTTTTCAATATCAAGATTTTCTAAGGATTTGAAATCGTTGGTTGCGAAAATATTGTTAGGCAAAATTTAGAGTAGTTTAGCTGCACACGGGTTCGAGACTCACCGTGAACGAATTGAGTTAATTTGTTTTTCGAACTCACGCCCCTTGTGACGAACTATGAACTCACTCAAGATGTTAAACGAGTACCCATTCATGATTGTTTTTTTTTTTTAATTTTAGGAAAGGACAGTCGAGAATGATTTTCAAGACCATTTAAAGAAAAATTGCCCCTGAAAGTGTTTAGACTTTTACTGGTTATTATGATTACATTCAACTGGCCTCCGTTTCTGCTTTTTAAAACGTAACTTGTTTATATTCAGTGCTATTTTTGGCTTTTGGGCAGCATATTCCACTTGCGACATCAATGTCCGTTTTGAAATCTGGCTTTGCTTGGTTCTACAGGATCGCATCTCCTGCTGAAACATACCGAGAAGCCTCTTATCTCACATCCACAGCATCCATAGAAAAAAACATTATCCGACAGTCGGCTGGAGACATTTAGGGGTACATGCTTTTCCACTTCCTTAAAATAGAACGGAATCCCACAGTAAAGTTTAAAGTTTGCGTGTCATCCTTGCGCAGGGGCCATGCTAATCTTCTCTGTATCGTTCCAATTTTAGTATATGTTCTGCCGAAGCAAGAATGGGCGAATGGAGCAGCATCTTAGTTATAAGCTCAAGGAAGCTAAATGGGCCGTTAATTGCATTTGGAAGAAATGCTTCAATAACCCCGATATATCCCATAGTGCTAAGTATAAGATTTACGAAGCGGTTGTGAAGTCAATTGTGTTATTAGTCTAGTACATATAGCTCAAAACCCAAACATCCAAAAAGAAAAGAAATTTTTGATGCCAAATTGTTGAATATACTGCCCAATATATGCAGAAGAAAGTTACACTAATTTGCGCCATGGGTTAAGGGGGGAGGGGGTGGAAAAGGGGAGAAAATTCAGTTTTTTGCAAATATCTGGAAAACTATGAATCTGACCTTAATGATATATAACACTCTAGACGTTTTCTCGGAAAGTTATACCCTAGACCCAAAAGTATATAGAGAATTTCCATTTTTTGAGTTTTACATTTCGCACTGTAACTTTTGATAGAATAGACCTGGGGTGACAGGATCTTGTTCATTATATTACTTACAAAATTTATTTGGTTTGTACCAAAAATTGAAGTGCTCCGACCATTGACGCCCCCCTCACTCCTCCTAATATTTTTCAAAAAAGCATGCCTGTAGCTTCTTTTCAAATTGAGCCAACCAGATCAAATTTGGTAGGATACCTATTCTAAGCCCCATTATGCTCCTTACCAAAAATTATTAGCACCCGATCAAAACTAAGGGTACCCCCCATACAAAGTGAAACAAAATTCTATCAAATTTCACATTTTTTCACTTCTAAATTCTATCTAAAATGGAAAAATAACATTTATCTCTTAGAACGTCATTATAACAGTTAATTGTAGTCTTCTAAATGTATATTCAAAAGTTTGTACCAGAGCGTGCCTTACAAGTACGAAAAATCGGGTTTGAAGTTTGCTAGTACACGTTCCTCGATATATTCGGAAATAGCCTTAGAACTAGTACCAATGACCTTCAAACCCAATTTGTTGATACTTGTAGTGTACGCTTTGATGCAAACTTTTGAACATACATTCAGAAGACTACAATTAACTGTTATAATGACGTTCTAAGAGATAAATTTTATTTTTCCATTTTAGATAGAATTTAGAAGCGAAAAAATGTAAAATTTGTTAGAATTTTGGTTCACTTTGTATGGGGAGTACCCTTAGTTTTGATCAGATGGTAATAATTTTTGGTAAGGAGCATAATGGGGCTTAGAATAGGCATCCTACCAAATTTGATCTAGTTGGCTCAATTTGAAAAGAAGCTACGGGCATGCTTTTTTGAAAAATGTTAGGAGGAGTGAGGGGAGCGTCAATAGTCGGAGCACTTTAAGTTTTGGTTCAAATCAAGTAAATTTTGTTGGTAATATAATGAACAAGATCCTGTCACCCTAGGTCTATTCTATCAAGAGTTACAGTGGGAAATGTAAAACTCAAAAAATGGAAATTCTCTATATACTTTTGGGTCTAGGGTATAATTTTCCGAGAAAACGTCTAGAGTTTTATATATCATTGCAAAGGTAATTTTATGTAGTTTGTTTCGTTCTCAGGACATTTTAAGGTCAGATTCATAGTTTTCCAGATATTTGCAAAAAACTGAATTTTCTCCCCTTTGCAACCCCCTCCCCCCTTAACCCATGGCGCAAATTAGTGTAACTTTCTTCTGCATATATTGGGCAGTGTATTCAACAATTTGGCATCAGAAATTTCTTTTCTTTTTGGATGTTTGGGTTTGGGGCTATTTTGAACCTTTTGTACTGGACTATATACGGTGCACAAGTTTGGGGAGGAAAACGATACGACGAAGTCGAACGGATCCAACGTTTTTATCTAAAACGGGTCTTTCACCTCCCCATGACGACTCCAAACTACATGTTACAACAAGAGACGAATTTACTTCCAGTGTTTCTTGAGACCCTCAAAACAATGACGAAGTATTTGGCGCGAGTTGCATCTATGAACGATGATAGGCTGACAAGAAAAGTGCTTGAATATGCTGTGCGGACGCGAACTCTTTTTTATGCAGATCCCATGACCGTGGCACGAGAATGTGGAGCACAATTTAACTGGAAGGACGCAAGAGAGGCACTCTACGTATTTCAATGTGCCTGTCTAGACAGTTTCAATTTTCGTTCGTCTTCATCATTTTGACAATTGAAACTTGAGATGTATGCGATATTGAAGAAACGCATTCATTCTTCAACGCAATTGCCAATGTTAAATATTAACAACATATCATCTATTCATACAATTCATGAAAGAATTTATAGTTTACCCGTCCTGACCAAAGCCGTGACACATATTTAACGATAAATAATGAACAGATCTGGATAGAATGAGACATTGATCTCGCTTCTGTTCACTTGACGCAATCAATGACATGTTCAATGTTGAAAGTGGATACGGAGGTTGAAGACGATAGGGAAGACGAAAGCGCACATGTGTGGACATAGCCAATCACTGCTTAATGATGCGAGGATTAATTCGATTGAAACAACTGCAGAAAGTGCAAGAAGTAGTCAACACCGGGAAATATATGTGGAGCTCAATCACAACCTGCAACAAAACACATACTTCCAAAATGACTTTTCGGCACATAAAATATCAATAATCTTCCGAGCCCGAGGGGAAATGCTTCCGCTTAATTATATTCCGCATAGAAGAGATTTGCCTATACTCTGCACTATATGTAATTTGATGGCGAGAGAGGATACCAGACACTTTGTATGCATTTGTCCAGCTTTTAAAGAAGTCCGAAGATCCTGTTTTGGAAAAGATATCCTAAGTTATGACGACCTAAAGGCACTACTAAACGGATGCGATTGGGATAAGTTATACGAATATTGTAAAATTGCTTTAAGATATCGAAGATGTATAATTAATGAATCTTTTTAAATAATTTTGCTATGAATTTCTTATGTTAAATATATAATTTGTTTTTATAAATGTAAATAGATAATATTCAAACAGAAAAAGTCAACTAAATCAGGCAGACGGCAATGCCACGCCTTTATTTGTTTTTTGAATTAACTATGTGAATGTAATGCAAAATGAATTTTAAATAAAAACATTTATCTATCTATCTATCAGTAAAGTTTAAACCGAAGTTGGGCAGGATTCCATTCTGATGGTAGTTTTTTGCTCATTCGACTTAAGTTGCCGGGACGCCGCCGCGCCGTGGAGCTTGCATGATGAAGTTTTGACAATTAAGTACTCTCGCACAAAATCAACGATCTGATCGTTATAGCTCTGGATCTCGAGAAGGAGTCAAATGCAGTCGACTTAAAGAAAAAATTAAACAAGACCAAAGTGCTAAATTTGAGTCCAGCTTACGTACGTTGTCCTCGACGCGGCCGCACGACAGCGACTCGCTCATTCCATAAAAACTCGTTTCTCTCTCATTTTAAAAACGAGTTTTCATATGGAATGAGCGAGTCGCTGTCGTGCGGCCGCGTCGAGGACAACGTACCTTTAGTCTGAAAGGGATTTAACTCCCCCATAAATATTAATTCATCTATTTAGACAATATCATTGCCGCAGATGGCGGTATCAAGAGCATTCCACAGTCAAGTTCTTGTCCAAAATTTTGCAAACCAAATTGTAAAAACCAAAGCTGTTGAAAGGGAGCAGTACTTGGAGAGCGTACCTAAATTACTGGTCGATGCAAACAGGCCGACAAAATTTCACGCTAGTTCTCTGAATGCATAGAGTTCGACTGAAAAACGGTGGTCAAATTATGAGGCATTGCGAAAAACCGTATACGTTATGGGACGTAAGTGCAGTCGATTCTCTATTTTCCACAAGTGGTTTACAGCCGTTATACACCTGCAACTTGGTTGCCAACCTAAGTTGGTAACACGCAAAAAAAACGGAAAATAAGTAATTTGTAGGCATGGTGCAGGTTCCAGTACCAGGTTGCAAGAACGTGAATGGCGTGGTTTCCGGAATGTTGCAAGTGTGTAGTTAGGTACCTGCAACCTAGGTTGGCAACGAAGTTGCAGATGTAGAAGGCCTGTAAGGCACAAGAAAGTCGTCCACTGCACTTTTAAAGCTATCAAAATTTTCTTTAGTTTGAGTGCAACGCCAGCTTTGTAGGTACAAAGGATCCCAAGATACAGCATTTCGAACTTTTTTACAAAAAAAAAAAACAATGTTTAAAGTGCTGTACGAGTATTTTGAGATCCTTTGCACCTACAAAGCTGGACTCAAATTAAAGAAGGTTTTATTAGCTTTTATTAGAATCAAGCAGACGACTTTTGGAAATCACAAACCAAAATATGAAAAACCTTCGAAAATTTTTAGGTTTTTTGAGGGTCACGGGGTTCGGATAGGTTTTCGTAGTTGCAAACTTGGTGGTACACTTCTGGTATCTACCCTAACAGTATCCCAAAAAACAGAGCCGAGCTATTTTTTGCGACCTAAAATCATAAATTGACTGACCTATAAGGGAATCCTTATAAAATTTACAGTTCATAGTCGCTCGTATTTGAAAAATAAATTTAAATTTTGCAGCTACTAGATACTTCTTTATATTTTATTTGTCAGTTACTTTAATTAGGCTTCCGAATTAAATTATTTTATTGAATGAGGTAATGCATTTAAAACTGACGTTTTGTCCCAATAAGCATTCCTTTATAATTATTCCTTAAGGGAATCCGTATTCCTTAAGTGAGGACTATGAATACCTTCCATAATGTTCACGTTTTAGGGCTTTCAAGACTTGTTCACGTTTCAGAGTAGTAGCTCACATAAAATAGTTCACCTTCACGTTTGGCGAAGTACACGTTTACCCGAGTCTACTGTATAGACATGAAAAGAGCTATCCATAGCGCTCAGGATTGCTGTAAATCTGGACGAAATAGAATAGAATTAGGTATGTCCTTGTCCATATGTATCTATGTAGATGATTATGTAAGGAAGAAGAACGGGTTGTAATAAATTGATATGAAAAATGTTTGTGTGGTTTTCGGAACATGGAAACTGCAAACGAAAATGCGAAAAAGTGAATCTGAAAAAAATTATCCCTGAAATATTTTTTTTCTTTCAGTATTATTAATATTCAATTCAATAAAAAAAGTTTCACCGGCCAGGGAGGGGCGGTGGCCCCCCCTGCCCCCCCTGGCTACGCCGATGAATGCGCCACGCACGGTACGTAATACGCCAGAGGATTAATTTCTTTGATTCGAGCTTGTAATCCTAAATATTTTCCACACATATTACTGGCATTATCATAAGTCTGCGCTCTGCAATTACCAATATTTAATTCATTTTCATTTAGTACATTAATTATTGTTTCACTTAGTGAAGCACCGGTATGACTATTAATAGGTAAAAAGCAAAAGAAATGTTCTTGGACTACAGACAGCTGGTCCACATGCGAAATGTCTGGTGTTGAGTCCACAATAATACTAAAATATTTTGCATTCTTAACCCTAGAGTGGGCGCGTCTTTCCGAGAAACGTCAGTGGGCGCGTGGGGAGCATTTTGCCGCTCCTTTTCAGTGGCAATTTAAAGTAGGAATAAAGCAACTGAATTAATTTATTTTCTCAGGATTTAAATAAAACACAAATAAGCAATGACAAATTAACATATTTATTGAAATATGTATTGGGAACTTCCGTTTATAAAAGGTTTTGGAGAACGCAACGCATTTTAATAGACTTTTAACATATTCTACATTATCGTATGTAATACTCATAAAAAAGGAAAATTAACACCCTTCTTATAGTTTTTACAATAAATGCACCATAAAACATACCCAAAATTCCAACTTTGCAAAAAATATGTTTTTTTTTATATGTGATATATGAGGTAAAAATTATCTACGTGAGAAGGCGCGCGATGAGCAAATTGCCGCCTGATGGTAACAACCTCTTTCTCTAGCCCCACTCCGCCCACTGACGACGTACAGCCTTTCGGCACGAGTTCTGAATGAAAATAGAGGCAGCTACTGAAAAGTGCAAACTTAACGAAAAATTATTTTACGAATTATTAAGGTTTTTTTGGTGAGGGCGGCAAAATGCTCATAGCGCGCCCACTCTAGGGTTAATTCGATTGACAACTTCAGTCCTAACCTTCTTCGCCAATATTTCCACAAATTCTTCGCAAGTGCTCTTGGACAAATAGGAAACATGACCGCTTCCTCGATTTGCATGGATTTCAAAATGCTTTTGCAAGAACGGATCGAATTTTGCCATAAGCTCTAAAACACCCAAATAATTGCCATTATTTGGAGAGCCTATTGCCTCATTCTCACCCCGGAAAGCAAGACCGCGTGCAGATAGAAAGCGGATTACTTCGACAACCCGTTTGAGAACTTCGATCCAATAATCCGTTTCGGTCCTTAATTGCTTCGCCAGATCATTTTTTGTGAAAGAATTGTTTTGAACATGCGATTGCCAAATAAGCATGCAGTTCTTATGTTCTGTAGAATTTTCGTGGCTGCTTATCTTTTGTTCTGATTTTTTCCAATTGCTGAACCCGACAGTTGCAAATGTGCTGTCCCTTTTCTGGCTAAACAATTTGCAAACGTAGCATTGGTCAAAAATCCCCCGATGTGGGATAAATCCCACGTCTGGCAACATTGGATGTTGAGCGGATTCAGAAATCATTCTTGGAATTTTAGTACATGCTAACGGTTTTGTGCAAAATAGAATTTGGACTGTGCATGTGTCGTAACGCAAAACCAGTTTGCCCTGCGACTTTATGCTGTTTGCCATGAGACCGATTGAAAATGTCATAAAGTTCGACTATTAGGCGAAAGTTCGCATTGAGTGTTTATTGGTTTACTGAATAGCGCCGGACATTGTGCGCATACTGCTGATAAAAAAATGGTCGACAAGAATGACAGAAAGTTAAGGAATGTAAATGATTATGATTGAGGACCAATAGACATCTTGGAATTTTAATACAATTGTGTTAAAATTATTTTGGAAATAATTTTATGTATTTTTTTGGAAAAGTAATTGATTATTAAAAATGTATTCCATGCGCATCGGGGGCCCCTAAAACCGCGGGGCCCGGGGCTTCAGCCCCCTTAGCCCCCCCTAAATCCAGGCGTGTATGTATACTATAAATTAAAAAATCTACAGCTGTCTAGACGGGAATGCATAAATGCAAATTTAGAGAAAGTATTGAATAAATTGGTCGCAGCATGCAGGAAGAGCTTCTTACAAAAATCATATGTGCAAAATTTGAACTTCCTTTATTCTGTCAGAAGTTATGGAGTGAGTAAAATGCCCGAACTGAATAACAAAGAAGGTATTTTTTCAGAAACTCCATGTCTATGACCCTAAAACTCATACCTACATTTATATTAATTATTATCGTCTCCATTAGAGACTTTTCTTTTTGACACCAAAGCCTTCATAGCCTGCTAAATATCTCCCTTTTCTGATTATATAAAAAATATTGATATGTATGTGCTAATATTTTTGTAATTTCTGATTATTTACTTTTTATTTTAATAGTTTATTGAACAGAGTTAAATGTAATAATTAATGCATATTTCACTAAAATAAGGTAAATTTAAGAATAGACTTCTCCTCACGCAGTGTATAAAAAGAGGAGAAGGCAGACAATTTTTCTGTATCTCTTACCTTTTTTGAAATAATCGCAAAAAACGAAAAGAGTCCCCCTTTCCCCCTTTTTTTAAGGTTGCGGATCACTAATCGGTTGGGACTTTTATTGCCATAATCTGGGGACCATCTCCAACCATAATTCAAAAAAATTTCCATCTAGGATTTTTGCCGACCAAATATGCCATTTTTCTTAGACTTGTCGCATCGCTTGGGTTGCTTGGAATTGACTCTCAAATATCATATTTAAATATCGGCTCAGATAATCTGAACCTCAAAATATAGATACACACGCCACAGACGAATTATAAATTTCGTAGGCGCATGCACAACGTGTTCTCGTGTCGTTTCCTTCGCGCCGCGCCGCGGTGGCATACATCGCACACCACACAAGAAGCGGGCGGGACGTGGCAGTGAATGAATTTCATAATCATTTCTGTGTTCATAACATAACATATTGTCCGCAACGGCAACTTGCTCTCTTCCTCGGACCCACTCGGTCCACTTGTCATGCGTCACGGAGATATCCATCTCCATCACACACCACGGAAGTCGCAGGCAATGGCAAGCGATGAGTGATTCTTAAAATATACTATTAAAAGAGTCTCTTGACTCTCTTGAACTGGAAAACGTTCTCTCAAATTCAGTGGCGTGCGGTGACATTTAACAATAGGGATGCGTTTGAAAAAAATCAGAAAAGGTACCCAATTCCTTTTATTAAAAGCTATGTAATGTAGATTCATACTATCTAGTAAATAATATTTTACAGACACTGAATCAATAGAAATACTGTTTTGCTTGAAATAGAACTAAAGCAGCATAATAGCGGACGAAAGCAGCACAATTCATTCTAAATGGGTGGCAACAATATTGCCTCAGTGCGGGTTAATACTCTGCATTACATAAAATATAAAAACATATTCCCATACCACCCTGTGTATGAAACAATTTCATAAAAATGTCTATCCTCATCTCAAATACAGTTATAACCGAAACAGTTTACAAACAAATCCTGGACTTGATTAAAATTAATCCAGGCAAAACCTTGGATTCTTAATCGTATGCCATTAAATTCAAAATGCATCGTGGAAAGTACTTGCGTTATTTAAATTACAGTACAATATGGTATAATCGTTATCATTAATCAAATCTAAATAGTCGCCTCTCGTTAATTCGAACCTCGGTAATACGAATTTTTCGATAATCCGAACTAGTTAACCTGTCCCTACGATAAAGCGAAATGATTTCGTTCAACTGAGTGATCGCTATCATTTTATAATTCGAAATTTGCATTTAGAAACTCTTTATAATTCGAATTTTTCCTGAAATGTTTCTATTGCTGTCTTTTTACGGCTAATTGTGAAAAGATTACACATTTTCTTCAGTTTATTGTGAACTTTCAAGTGAAAATGATTTCGAATATCCGTGCATATCCGTAGATGTGAAAAGACAAATTATCGCGTCAGTGGAAAATAGTGATAACGCAAAAGAATGCGATAAGGTATGTTATTTTCTCATTAAATTTAGTGTATCTCCAGTCGATCACAAAATACGGACAAGAATTGTTTCGATATTTTTTCATAAATTAACTTTAGTTGGACTATTTAATCCCATGATACGTTTAGGATCTATACCTAGTGGTGAAAAATAGTTTTCGCTTTATGTTGGAACAAAATTGAATTACAGGTGAAAGCACACTATTGAAGGAAAGCCTTTAAAATGGTTGAGGCAGTGTCGCGAAAAAATTTCCGGTTGGAGGAGCTTTGCTGAATTGTGAAATAAATTATTTTATTTACATAGTCCCTTTTTTCGATAATTCGAACACTCAATAATTCGAATTTTTTTCGTTGTCCCTTGGGCTTCGAATTATCAAGAGTCGACTGTAGTAGATCCCCTGTCGGAAGTGTGAATCCCTATTGACATGTGAACACGTCTATTCACCATAATCCATTGCGCAAACCATAGAGACAACAGAACAATCAATTCAAGTGACTCTGATGAGGTGAGAAACATTACCCCGCAATATATCACTCAAGGGAAGCGCAAGCTCTGGTGAGAACAAAATGAATGCAGTGTGTCTCGGCTATCTAAAGTGTATCATAATGACCTTGAACATTCTCTGAGTGCGAATAGGAATCACTATCATCTAAAAATGATCAACGCATCCATGGATCCAAATTGCAATGCGAGAACAGTGAATCGAAACTGAGAGTAATATTTTTTCTTTGAGGATTCAAATTGAATTAAATTTTGCAAAACTATTAGTTACTTTAAATCTTGGATATGTTTTAATATTTGGGTGTTTTTTTTTTTATTTATAGAAAACAAAAAAAAGGAAATTATGAAAGCTAAAGCTGAAAAATTATAGAAAGAGGAAACTGTGTTTAATTGTTACAGAGCTAAAATTTATAGGGATGCGGCGCATCCACCGCATCTATGGACCGCACGCCACTGCTCAAATTGACACGCACACAGGCTCATGCGATTCGCTTGAAAGCTCTAGGAAATTTCAGATACATTTTCATAGGAACAACATTTTGTACCAATTTGGACATATATGTCTTATTTGTATATGGTACAACGTTACAAAGGCAACTGAATTCGGAGTGTGATACGGTTGTCAGCCATACCACTTCCTAGTCGCATTGTCAGTTTATTATTCTACGATAAGAATATTTCTTATCATGTTCTTCTGAATAATAAACTTGTGACGAGTCGTGCCGAGTTTGGAAACTCGTTTCTCTATGAGTGTCAATTTCACAAAGTGGCGACCGAACGATCACGGCCACAGAGCACGACAGAGCTTCGGGCTACTTATATCCTTCGCGAGTGAGGCACTTATTCGCTTTCAAAATTCAGAGGATTTCGCCAAGTTCGGGATTTGCTCTTGTTTCTCGGCCGATGTGTTCAGCACGGATTGCAAGTTGTTAAATTTGCCGTATGTGATGAATTAATCGAATGGGTCGGGTGTTTCTTCCTTCCTTCTGTTTCCCACTATTTTGTGGACTAAACTCGTTGTGGGTAGTGGCATTCGGGAAAAATAGTGCACGTTGGCATTGGCCTTGGTGTCCCTGAAGGACATTTCATAGTCAAAATTACTGAGAAAGTCTGCATAATTGGCCATACGGCTTACGCACAAGATAGGTAATGATCTGTACGGGTGCAATATCTGGGTCAGGGGCTTGTGGTCCGTTATAAGTCCAGTGCCGCGCATATAAAGGAAACATTTTTGTGTAGTCCAAACAATGGCCACAGCTTCTTTGTCAATTTGTAGGTAGCGTTGCTCTGTTGCGGACAGTGTGCGGTTAGCGTATGCTATTGGTCGTTCCTCACCGCTACTTAACCGATGAGAATGAACAGCGCCTAATTCCGTTTTGCCGGTGTCGGTTGTCAGAATAAGGGGCAGTTGTGGATCATCATATGGCATCAGTTTTTGAGGTGATGTTATCAGTCTCTTGATGTCTTCAGTATTCGGTCTTCAGGTTCCATTGAAAGATATCGTCACGTAGCATCGCCCGTAGTGGTCCGTCTCTGGTAGTTCGTCGCTTTAGAAAGAGTTGAAGTTCCTCTTTTGTGCTCGGTTTAGGTGCTTTACTAACAGCCTCGACGTGTTTGTCGGATTTGTAAATCCCAGTATCGTCAATTCGATGTCCCCATCAGGAACTCCACGGAAGAGTAGCAAAGACCCATTTGGAGCGATTCAGTTATAAGGGCAAAACTGACGATTTGTCGGCCGATCAATTGGGCAAGCGATTGCCCATAATCGATCTGCCGCCCGTACAGCACATACAGTCTCACGGTCCACAAGACACAACACAAAATAGCGAAAATTATACCATTTTTGGCCATGGAAGATGGATATCCATTGCTACTTTGATGGAGATTAACCGCCACAACCACAGCATGAAGAACAACAACAGGTTTATGTCAAAAAATCAGCAACTGAGAACACATGATTGTCATGAAAGCTTGTACGGAAAATTGCATTGGCAATACGTTCCGCATGTCAAATCAAAAAATTGAATCCGATGGTCCCATACACCTTCCGATTTATCTCGCAATCAAAAAATCTGGTCGATCGATCGGAGGGTCTGTGGCGCCTCTTAGGCCGCATGTTGGTAATCGTTCGAAAACTACATAGTTCTATTAGCGACGTTTTTTTCGTATCGCGTGTAAGTCTGACTCGAAAAAAACGATCGCGGGTAACATCCCGGTTAAGACCAAACAGCTGACATTTGACAGTTTTTGTGCATCTTTGACTCGCTTTCGTCGGCTTATTTTTTAGATGTGGTGGATTTTATCACAAAAGTTGATTATGTCTTTGCAAAATCTTTTCTCGTGATTAGAAAAACTCTCACATTTGGTTTGAAAAAACAAATTCCCTCATATTTCCCCTATGCGTCCGCCATCTACATTTGAGCTCTATCCCGTGTAGGGTAGTTGCACGGGTTAACTTTACCTGGGTAAGTGTCATTTTTTTTATATGAATTTCTACCCAAACCTGCACGGGATAAACACAATAAAACGTCCCTATTGTTGATAGAAGGTGCTTGAAATTTATTGCATGTAAAAAAATGTCATCGAAAAATACTCTAGTGCTAGGAAGTCCTTGAAGAGCGGAGTGTTTAGTGTTAGCGGTTCCCCGAATTTTTAATAAACCGGTAAGTATGAGTATGCAGCGGCTATGTCACGGGGCAGAAAATCGTGGCTCCTTCCATTTTACTAAAAGGGGTTCCGCTCTCGATATCGGGTGTTCGTTAATTATGATTCTTGTATTTAGTGTTGGTTTATAATTCTCTAAGAATCTTCCCGTTCTTTTTTGTTGCGACATGCGTCGTTGAAGCCCATTTAGAGAACTCAACGCCTGCTGCAATTTTGGTGTCGATTTCTTGTGCGTAGGCTAGAGGAAATTTTCTAGCTTTTGCGAAAATTGGCGAATCTCCGGACTTAAAGTGAACAGACGCTAGTGGTGCCGATAAGCTTCCTGGGGTCTCACTAAAAATATCTTCGTACCGAGCGATTACAAGGTAATGTTGTAACCCTCGTATTGCGGGCGCAGCCCTCTGTACGCCGGTATTTTTTGTAGTTTAAAGTTGGGAATGATACCATGTAGTGTCTTGATGTTCACGATTGAGCAAGGTGTCCTGTATCCAACTCCATGTGCAGGTCTCGTCCCTCATTGAATTAATTTCATCGATTTTTTCGAAGAGTTGAATTTCGTCGATTGATGCAGCTGGCGAAAATGAAGCACCTTCCTCTTCTGTGACCTGTGATACTTTGCTACGACAGACTCTGGGCAAGTGGCCTTTCTTTTGATAGGTGTTGCAGACAGTGTTTACATGTGGGTAGTTTGCACGATAGTGGTTACCACAGCACCCATTGCACCTATTTTGATTTCGCGAATTGTTGTGAGCATTGACGGCGGTTTTTGTCATTTTGGTTATGTTTCATTTGGGGGGGACCATAGCCTAGTTTGTTCGCTATTTCTGGTGCAGGTGATGCTCCTGCGGTTTTAACCTCGACTCCAGTGCTACGGGTAGCTTGGTGCTCTTGAGCAATGTCGTAAGCTGCTGAAAATGTGTCTGGTTTTCTCGAGATAATTTCATCACAGATTTATCGCGAATGCAGGCCATGTAACTGTTCAGTGAGCATCCGATCCAGAAAGTTCCCGTATTCACAACGAGTTGACCCTTGCTTGAGACGAAGAGTAAATCGGCAATAGATTCCTTAGGATTTTGAATGATTTGACGAAACTTGATACTCTCTGCATATTTGTTCTTTACTCGGTCGAAGTGACCTATAAGCGTCGTTTTTATTTCAGAATAGGCTAAAGATTCGGGCGTTTTCGGGCTGGCAAGAGTTTTCAGCGCATTGTTCAATTCCGGTCCCATGGGTGGGTACAAGGGCATAATTGTGGCGTTAGTTCTCGGGTATCTTGCTAAGTTGTAGGCTCCTATCGAACTGGTTGAAATAGTTATCTACGGACTTTGAGTCTGATACACGAAACTCGGTCATCGAGAATGGCGGGGGTCGGAAAACTATTTGTTGGGCAGAAGCTGCAGATACGGGTGCTTGCGGTGGCATGATATTCCTCAAGGCGCCGGCAAAAATGGCGGAGAATTCTTCGATTTCTTCGGGTGTGAGCGTCATTGTTCCTCGCTCGGTTTTTTTCTGGGCCCATAACCTGTCGCAGGTACAAGAAAACACGTCCAGCTCGGACTAAGATTCAGACGGAAGAGAAAGTATATTAAGTAAAAGAAATTACAATTGGTATTATTGAAATTGTGTAGTACTAGAGCTAATCAGATGTTACAAATATAGTGTAATGTTTTATTAGGTTGCGTTCTATACAGCAACACTTTTCGTATTTCGAGTCCTTTGAATCCCATCATCGTCGTTAATGTATATCTTGGGTCTCTGGCTTGTAATAAATGCGTTTATAATTCAAGACACAACTTTATTTTCAGGCAGAAAGAACAAAACTGAACTATGACATAATATACATACACTGAACCAAATCGCCTGCTAAAGTAAAGAAAATATGACTCAAATCAAGAAAAAAAGACAACAAAAAACAGCCAAGAAATATTTGTCTTCATTTGAGAATTAGTCACACTGATCCAAGTGAAATGCCAATAGCAGCGCTTTAAGGAAAAGTAACCTTGAATCAAGCAAACTTTTCTTATGAAAAAGACAAGAGATTCTGAACAAAAATAAAAAAAAAGAAACTGGCGTCCAACCAACATCGAACCCATAACCTCATTCTTCCCAGTCAAACGCGCTACCCACTGAACCAGAGACACTTCTAACTAATGTACTACAACGCTCCAATATAAGCTAAAGCTAAAATAAAGCTTTTCCAGGAGCTTCACATGGGAAATGTCAAAAAAAATCTATTATCAAGCATTTGTTTGCTTGAATTGAGAATAATGGTTTCGGCTTGAATCTACTTCCTATTTCTCGAAAGAAGGCATTAAAAATAGGATCGATTCAAAAAGAAATTTTCGCATTTTGAGAAATTTTGACTAAATTCGAGAATTTCGCAAATGAGAAAAGAGTTTCTTAATTTTAGATAGCCAAATTTTTTCAGTGTAAGAGAAAAGAACACTCAAAAAATTGTGCTATCTAAAATTAGGAAACTCTTTTCTCATTTGCGAAATTCCCGAATTTAGACAAAATTTCTCAAAATGTGGAAATTTATTCTTGAATCGATCCTATTTTCAAGACCTTCTTTTGAGAAATAGAAAGTAGATTTAAGCCTAAACCATTATTCTGAATTCAAGCAAACAAATGCTTGATAATAGATTTTTTTGACATTGTCCATGTAAAGCTCGTGGAAAAGCTTTATTTTAGCTTTAGCTTATATTGAGGCGTTGTAGTAGATTAGTCAGAAGTGTCTCTGGTTCAGTGGGTAGCGCGTTTGACTGGGAAGAATGGGGTTATGGGTTCGATGTTGGTGGATGCAGGTTTCTTTTTTTATTTTTGTTCGGATTCACTTGTGTTTTTCATAAGAAAAGTTTGCTTGCTTCAAGGTTACTACTTTTCCTTAAAGCGCTGCTATTGGCATTTCACTTGGATCAGAAGAGAAATATTTCTTGGCTGTTTTTTATTGTCTTTTTTTCTTGATTTGAGCCATATTTTCTTTACTTCAGCAGGCGATTTGGTTCAGTGAAGCAGGAATGGTCATTAATATTGTATCGCGCCATCTGGTGATTTGTATGATGGCGCTCATTTCAAACTTAACAAATATCTCTTAGGTAAGTATGTATTTCCAACATTACAAGGGAAAAATCCTATTTTATTGAGTTCATAACTTAAAATTAAAAACCACATCGATGAAAACTAGAATCTAAACTTTTTACGCTCTGCTGAAAGTTCAGTTATGTATTTAATAAACGCTTGATATTTAAATTTAATGAGAAAACGTCTATGAAATCGATTTTTAAATAATTTATTTTCTTTTTCTTATCTGTAGAGTTTGTTCATAAATTCACTTAAAACAAAATTAGGGCTCTAAAACGATCCAAAATTAACGTCCATAAATTTCAATAATAAAATTGAATCCATGATTTCGCTTCGACTTCAAATGAATGGTAACATCCGTATATCCAACGCCTCCTTTCAGCAAAGTAGCATATCCACCATCACCATTTGTATACTGATCCGTACAACGAATGGCGGTAATATTGTGTCCATTATAGAAGCCCTGATAAAAGAAAATCCATCATAATCAATACACATCTGCTTATCATCGTCATTTTCAGAGAATATCATCAAAAACACACACTCTTTCTCTCTCTCTTACCTTTCGTGGATATGTGAAATCCTCGCTGACAATTTGCAACAATTTATACTTTTTCACAACAATTTCCCGGTCCAAAAGTGTATCGCGTGTTGTAACATTACCCCACATAATATTATGGCTTTGTGCCGAGACTGTTGAGAAAGCAGCCAGAGCCAGGATGGCAAAAGATACTGCAATTACCAAGGACTTCATTTTAATAGATTTGCGAGAATTCACGAACACGTACAAAGCGAATTTTCAATTCAAAGTCTTAACTTTGTTTGTTGCGATTTTCAGTAATTCAAGTTTATTTATATACGAAAGAGTTTTGGACAATTTTTTGCGATAAGCTCATTCAATTATGAAGTCATTTTTATATCAGCATTTTTCGATTAGATTAAAAAAAATTGCTCCCTGGAAATTATGAATGAGAGGTGAACAATTTGTTTCAATGTTTTTGTTGCTATATCGATCAAATTTTGTGGGGATACCCGTTTCCTATATCTTAGTACTCTTATGTTAAAAATATTGTCACTAAGTTTCGACGTAATCAATATATTTCAATCTATTTTGAAAATTGTAATTAATTTTTGTGAGTAATTATTCTGATATTGATAAATAAAATTGTCTTCAAATTAAATTGTTTATATGAAATGATTTAATTTATTTTTATACGATGTAAACATTTCTGATATTTCCGATATTAAATGATTATACAAATTGTAATTCTAATATCAAGCACGTAGTGAAAGCATGAAAAAACATTGTTTAGAACTGTGTATACATTTATGAGAAAATATTATAAACATGAGGTTTGGTTAAGCTTTTTTAAGCAAAGTAATTGTGTTTAATCCACCTTCACGTACATTTGTCAACAGTATTCTGTCTGTCTTTGGCATAATGTAATAAAATGATAATTAATATTTAAAATATTTTAATCCCTCCAAATTCATGCATACTTCTGGAGTTTATCGTGTTTGTTGAAAACACTTGAAAACTTTTCTCATTTAAGGCATTCCGAAGTTGATACACACACAACTTTTCCGAAATGCCGACAACATATGTTGCACATACAATAATCCCTTCCACAATAAACAATTGTCAAGTTTCCTTGGCGAATATTCAGCCCGTGAGTATCGGAAGAAAATATTTTCCAAACTCTGGCTGCCTAATTATCGATGTACATTGTCGGATGCACATAAGTAGAGTCACTTTGTGGTAAGTTGAACAAAAGAGCTTCAGTGGTTAAAACACCTGTTTGGTTGCCGAGAAAGGAAAAGGAAAATTTCGATTTGTATTAAGGATTTTTCATTCTTGACAATATAAAATCATGGGCGTAGCGGGATTTTGTTTAGGGAAGGGCAAAGCCAAAATTCAGTTATAATTTACGCTTTTATTTTCGGTTTAGCTGCACAGTGATTACTGTTCAGGTGATCGCCCTTCCTGCAACAGAAAAATATGTTTAAAATAATGAAATTCCTGTGAATGAAAGTGATTTATGTGTGCAAAGTAACTGATGGTTAATGGTCACAATCAAGAAGATCTGTCACGAACTTCGCTCCGCAATGTTATGTTGGAGAGAGTCAAACTGCTGCCAAAGTTCAAGGCATCAGGGCGTAAATAAATAAATAAATAAATTAAATTAAACTTATTAATTAGATTTGCTAAGCTAGTCGTAGGATGTGAGGATACCATGATAGGCCATAGGGAATTAAAAGTGAAGCAGTCTGGCTGGGTGTCTATTGAAACTTCCCAACTAACAATGCGTATGCTTTTAAGAAGCAGTTCGCCCTGTAGCAACCCTATAGTAACACTAAATTGAGTTTAACGTATGACATCGCTTAAAGGAGTATGTATTTTGATATGACAAATAATCCTTAAAACATTTTCCTGGAAACTTCTAACATCTTTACACATGCAACATTCTCCTTTAGCCTCTGCTAAAGGAGGAATCGGTTGTGTTTCATCTTAATGTAAAATGTAAAAATAATAAAAAATAAAAATAATAAAAATGTGATAAATGTAAATTTGGCACACGTTCTTATTATTGTTGCAGGCTGTTTGTATGTTGGAATCACCGTTTGGGTCTTGGAGCTGCCGTACAAACCAAGCCACTTAATTTAAGTTCTTCTAAGAAACAATTTTTGCTTATGAACCAATCTTAACCAAACTTCATATAAATGAATCCCTAATGATGTCACAAAGGATATGTGTAAATGAATGGAATCGAACTATGGCGTCATGGGGCTGCCATACAAACCCAACCCCCAAATTAGGTTCTTCTAAGAAAAACTTTTTTATTTGGGCACTGATTTCAACCAAACCTAATGAAAATGTATTTCTATTGATGTCACAAAACATATGCAAAAATTAATGAAATCGGGGACATGGGGCTGCCATACAAACCCAAACCCCCAAACTGGTGAATTTGAACGCCAACGAAATTCGGGGGTTGATTGGTAACACATATTTTTAATTTAATTCCGAGATCGGCTAGAACAGCATTCATTGCCGCTCTGCTAGAAGACATCAATAATCCATCGTCCACATATCCAGTATGAACGCATCGATCAGCGTTGCTTGCTTCTAAGACATATTTCTGAAGAAATCCTCCAAAAGTAAGATTCCAGCATCTTCGGGCTAGCTTAAGCCCATATAATGACTTATTCAGCTTGCACACAATTTCGGGGCCAACTTCCAGGCCTTCAGGAACGGTCATATATATTTTCACGAAGTTCTCCATATAAGAAAGCAGTTTTGACATCAAATTGTGCCATTTCAGAATTATGTTTAGCACCTATGGAATTCTCACGGAACCATACCTAACTGTAGGTGCAAAGGTTTCTTGATAATCAACACCTTCTTTTTCTGAATACCCTTTAGCACAGAGTCTTGCCATGAATCGAACATTGTTGCTGCCATGTTTAGCTCGAAATACCCATTTACAGCCGATCACTTTAACGTCTTTCGAAGTATCGACTAAGTCCCAAGTATTATTCTCATGATGGGCCTGAAACTCCTCTTGAATTGATAACTTCCAATGCTCTGCTTCATTAGACATCATAGCTTCCTTGTAAGTTGCTGGTACCGTGAGTCGGTCTTTCGGTTCTTTTCTGCTTCGGCACATGTACGATGTCGAACCGAAAATTCTCACATGCGCTAAAGAAGGCCTTTTCTTCGTTCAAATTTCATACGGAGTGACGCCACGCCGGCCGCCTTTCCACGGAGTTCGATTGATCGGAATCGATCGGAATGTATGTATAGATATCGATCGGAATGTATGTATAGATATTTCTGAATATGCCCCAATGCATGGTGTACCATATATGGTACGTTGCAAAATCGGTGCAAACAATAGCTTTAGTAACTTTTTTGGCCAAAATCTGAAAAGATTCTCAAGAACACATACCAATTTACTCACCAGTATTTTCCTTTTCCAAATAACGGTATACTTCGCCATTTTTTTAGCTTTAAAGAATAGCTTTTCAAATTCCACAAAAAATAACGTTCGTCCACTTTGACGACGCACAGACAATTCAGGGAAAGCTTCGGGAAGCCAAAATTGAATTTATATGAAAGCTCGCTTTGCCTACTTTGGGAAAAAGTAAAAAAAATCAAAAATTTATTAATCGCTAGACTTTTACAGGAATCTAGCCATGTACCATATATGATACGCTATGTATTTAAGGATTAAGAATGGTACAAGAAGGCGGGAATTCAAAATTCAAATTATATTCAACTATTATCTTGCCAGATTTATAGTTAGAAATATTAGAGAGTGTTAGGAAAACGTTTGAAATAAAACGACATAATTTGACATTCAATATAAAAATTCGCTTGCTTACCGTATACGATTATGTCGTTTTATTTCAAACGATATGCTAAAACTCTCTATTGTTTACTAAAATGATCTAGTATCGGGTGACAATTTAAAAGAGAGGAAGAGATAAGATTTTTTAAGAGCCCCAAATGGAAGGTTTTCCCTAAGATCATAACTTTGGGCTTTTCGTGAATAGCACTCCCAGTTTTGGGGAGTTTTTTTTTGGGCTAGACTTAATTGACAGAATTCATTGATTGTGATTGCATTTTTTGTCCAGTTGGATTAGCACTTGATATGATGTTAGTTGTTGCGAACCACTGTACTGCATTTCATTTCTTTTCCCAGCAGCTGATTAATTTCGTGCAATCTTACCAGCTGATGAGACTCCGTTAGCATGCCGACCTTGTCTTATCTTTTTCTCTATACATTGGCTTATCATTATCACACAACTATGTATACATATTCTTTCCATTATGTTATACAGTCGAACTTCCCATAAGCGGATACCATTGGGGATTGAGATTTTGTCCGCTTGTTGGAAGTGTCCGCTTATGAGAATATTTCACAAAGGTATAACATTTTATAAAACAAATTTGGACTGCGCTGCGAATAAATTCAAAACCACGATGTCTCATTTCAACCGTGTTTTTCAATACAATTTTTTTTGAGATCGAGAACACTATTTTTTCGTGAATTCTAAAATGACTTGTTCTTGCACTTTTTCTTCAAAAGGCTAAATTGCTAATTATTTTTTCATATTTTAAAAGAATAGAAAACTGCACGATAAAATGCCGCGACATAAATTGAACTCCTAATTCTCTAAGAAATTCCACCTCCACGGAGAGATAAACATGATTTGTACAGCGATGTCCCGAAAGTGAATTTTGCTTTACGCAACAAAAGACCGATATTCCGGTAATTTCAAAACTTCTTTGCTCGAAATACAATTCTGTAAAGGAAGAACTTCGAATTTTATTTGTGGAACTGTCTGTTTATTAGAGACTTGCTTGTTCAGAAGGGGTATAAAAGTACTGTCCGTGTCCGGCTATTGGAAGTTAGTTTTCTAGTAAAATATAAGGAAAAACGTTGGGGAAAAGAAAAGTGTCCGTTTATGAGAAATGTCCGGTTATTAGAAGTGTCCGTTTAGAGAAGTTCGACTGTACATAAATATCTATACTCATATGTTGTGCGATATGCTTGTGTATAGAGAGAATCTATGCAAAATCGGTTATGCTAGCTGAGTGTCATCTTCAACGATGATGAGAGCGACACAGCAAGTGCATCGGGATGTGCGTGATGTAATGATTAGATACTATACAGGGTGTCCCACGACTCTTGGTACATACGATAATGGGTGATAGTACACCTCATTTGGGTACAATTAATGTTCTACATGACCCCTCTATCTTTAACCGTTATAAAGTTATAGCATTTTTTCCAGAAACCTCGACTTGCCGAGCAAAATCACTATTTGCCACACTCCCGAATATTTGATCCGAGGTTTGACTTTACTTTCTGAAACTCCACAAAATTCTACATAAAATAACTGTTTTGCCAATTAAATAATTTAAAACCCTACCCAGATACAACCATTCAAACTTCTAAGAAATTCGAAAATTGATTTTTCATTGAAAATTTGAACTGTAAAATCGTAACGGTACTGAACTTTTTTTGGTGGGAGGAGGGATACCCCATAGTACGAATTGTATTTGTTTTTACATATTTTTGTACTTTCTATAAAGACACATTGCAAAAACAAATATATAAATTCGTATTATGGGGCCATCCCCCCTCCCACCGAAAAAAGTTTTATTTCCCGTCTGTGCGTTATTCTAACCAAACCCCACGCAAATATGTTTTATCGAGGTAACGAAACTATGTGAAAACGGAAGTGAAAGAATGGGGCGGATTAAACATAAGTCATAAGTACACCGGAAAAAAAATATTAGCCCGAGAAGAGTGAGGGGTATCAAAATTTCGGCCGCGCCCGAAATTAACGTCGGTATCGTGTTTTTTTTTTCGTTTTTTACTAAAAAATCTTGTTTACTAAATAAAACTCGTATAAAAATTGTGGAAACGTTTACTTTGGTTTTCTCTTGGAACCACGTTTTTTTCTCTTTAACACGTAAGATATGCAATTTTTCAAATTCTAAGACCCTAATTTTTATATGTCGTTCGAAAGGTAACATTATGAGGCAACTTTTATCAACTTTGCACATTTGTCAGTTCAAAGTACCGTTACGATTTTACAGTTCAAATTTTCAATGAAAAATCAATTTTCGAATTTCTTAGAAGTTTGAATGGTTGTATCTGGGTAGGGTTTTAAATTATTTAATTGGCACACGTGCTTATTATTGTTGCAGGCTGTTTGTATGTTTGAAATACCATAAAAACATATACAAATATATCCCCCCAATTTAAGATCTTCTAAGAAAAACTTGTTTATATGTGTACCAATTTCAACCAAATTTCACACAAATGTGTTTATATTGATGACACAGAACATATTCAAGAATGGATCAAATCGAAAAATGGGGTCATGGGGCTGCCATACAAACCCAACTCCCCAAATTAGGTTCTTCTAAGAAAAACTTTTTTATTTGTGCACCAATTTCAACGAAATTTCACACAAATGTATTTCTATTGATGACACAAAACATATGTAAAAATGGATCAAATCGGACCATGGGGTCATGGGGCTGCCATACAAAACCAACCCCCCGTTTTGGTTTTTCTATGAAACATTTTTTACACAAATTTCACAATTACAAATTAATGTGTCTTTATCAAAGCAACAAAAAAGGTCAAAACAAATGGAATCATACACTGCGTTTCACTTGAATAGCACACTCTATACATTAGATTTATTTTCTCAATATCTTTAAAAAAAATGAAGACAACAGATATTTTGTATTTTTTATTTGCCATTTGATTAATTAGCTTTAATTTGAAATAAAAAGAATTCGAATTTTTCCAACATGTAATCTTAGAAAGAAAAAAAATGTAAAACACCAATGAAAAAACACAGGAATTCTGTTTCACTTGAATAGCACACTTTTTTTTAAACCTATTTTAATTAACTTTTTATGCAGTGAGGATAACTTATTATTGTTCAGAATACAAGTTGAGATCAATTTGAATTAAAATCAGCAATTTTAGTAATGGGTTGAGCCTCCCCCGTTTGAAATAACCTCCTAGATCCTATTAGGCAAATAATCGTACAAACTTTTGATGTAAGCAAGGGAAATGGTAGCCCATGATGGCAGAATGGCTTCAATTATTTCAGTCTTTGTTGAAAATTATTTACCAGACTCATAAACTTTTCTAAGCAGCCATCTCCAAACATTTTCTATTATGTTTAGATCCGGCGAGTATGGTGGCCAGTTCAAAAGAGTAACATTTTTGGACTCGATAAACAACTTTACGGCACGGGCAGTGTGTATTGGTTCATTGTCTGGTTGTAAAGTCCACGGCAATGGTCCAAAGAGACTTTCGAATGTCGGAAAAGCCTTTTCTAAAACACCTTGATACGACTTAGCATTCATAGTGGTGTCTAAGAATTGGAGTTCACAAGTGCCGTAGTAGGATTTGGCTCCCCAAACCATAACGCCGCAAACTCGTCTGTGCAAACGATCCAACTGGTGAGTCTCCTTCCTTAAATCATAAAAATAACAGTTATATCCATCGGGCCCTTCCAAATTAAATTTCTT
Source organism: Microchrysa polita (assembly GCA_949715475.1). NCBI lineage: Eukaryota > Metazoa > Arthropoda > Insecta > Diptera > Stratiomyidae > Microchrysa > Microchrysa polita. Next base: position 29,189,821 of record OX454415.1, on the reverse strand, counting down.
CCCATCAGAAAAAACAACGCGATATCACTCTTTGGTCCATGACATGTTGGTACGCGAAAAAGTCAACCGAGCTTGTTTATGAGGGGGTTAAGAGGTGTTTTTTTTTTAATTTTAGACGCTTTAGGTCTTCAGCTTTTGAATTAGCACGCCATACAGTTGTTTTACTCGCACTGAGACCAACTTTTAACCGAATTTTGTCCACAGAATCATATGTGAAATCGATGCTTCACGCAAAATAGATCACTTATCTGCATAAGAGCGTACACAGCTCACTCGACCTTTCATATTTTTCCATAATTTTCACAATTTTTAATTAAATTGTAAATCACGTTTCTGCCTTTTCCAATTTTTTTCGATATTTTAGTCACTGAAAAGTCACAATCCCTGTAATTTTTTATTTTAACTTATTCTTCGCTTGTTAAGGCTTTACCACGACCCAAAATTTTTTAAAATCAACGAATCGTATTTAAATTACTCAAAACGACTATAGATTGTGATATTGTGACCACGTGCACCACGTATTTGAAGCTTAAACCCAACTGTGCTATTCTAGTGAAACAAAAAATCTGCTCGCTTTTGAAGCAAATTGGTGAAAAAAGGTAACGGTAAATTTGGAGAGTATAATTTTTCTTTTGGGGAACCCACACCAACAAGACAAAAAAAAAGTACTAGCAAAGTCATAAGAATATTGATATATAAGCAAATTACAATGAAAAAACGGAATGTGCTATTCAAGTGAAACGCAGTGTACATGGTCCCTCATCCCCCAATAACATTTTCCAAGTAAATATTTTTCTTTGCCCACTTTAGGGTTACCACCTCGACCACGACCCTCGCCCGGCACCTGCAAAAGGGATGGGACCCCCTCCCATCCCTGTGTTCAAAAAATTCTTTGCGAGTATGTATTGAATTTTTGAGGCGCAGTTGCTAAGAAGCTAAGACAGCCCTATGAAATAAAAGCTTAATTGATCAGATCAGCCTTTTCGATTGATAAATTAATAAATCCTTCGAAGGATTTTTCTATAATGGCAAAGGAAAGTTTGGTAGGACACGTACACACTATCGATTCAAAAATGAGTCTACTATTCCGGCTCTATAGAGTGATTATTAGAAGTGCTAATTGTCATGCGAAGGAAGGGTGAGGGCAATCAACAACTCCTTTGAATGAGTGAGAGTTGGAATATTACCGAAATAGCGCATCCGCATTATTTTGGACCGATTCGTAATAACAGAAGAGACCCAATCCATAATACGATCAAATAGAAATCGGTGGAGTCTTGCCTACTCATTCCATTCGCTGCACCACTTCCCTCGGGACATTTTTTTTGTATGCTTTTGATTCGGTGGATGGTTGATGGGAGTTGCCGGTTGACCTAAATGTTACGGGGCATGATGGTTCAATGCCATCCGATTCCGTTGGATCTTTGTTCGAAAAGCGGGAAGTCCTTTACGTTGAATTTGGGGAGAATTTTGTTGGTCGCGAGCGAGTTAGGACAAATTATTAGTGGGACGATCGGTTCTATCGCGGTAAAGAAATATATATGAGTGAACAATCCGTGTTAAAAGGAAACAAAATTGAATTGTATTTCCATAAAACTGAATTAAATTGAAAAAATAAGTGACTGAAGTGAAATTTATAATAAAAGTTGTATCTACATTGTTCACGGAGTGAATACAAAAACTTACTGTTTGAATGCAATAGTTCGGTGTCGCCACTAATAGTCCTTGAGTGATTGTGTCACCTTAAATGTTATTCCGCTCGCGACCGTGGTTGATTAAACTCCGCCACCCCTTCCATTTTTTTGTTTGAAGTAACCATCCACCGAATCATCATCATAGGACGTGTTTCGAGGACCTCGATATTGTTGAATTTTATTACTGGTGCCTTGAGATACGGAGAGCGGGAGCCTGGTGCTGTGCGTTATTCATTTTTCCTTTTAATTATTTGGCTTGCCTGACTGTGTGCTATTTTGGGCCTGATGCGACGCAGCTTCTGTTTTATTCAGAACGAATTATTGTTTATTTTACGGAGGTGATTTTTTTTAACTTTTATTTCAATTAATCGTTACTTGTCAGCAGGTTTTGCGGCACCGTGCGATCGATCGACAGCAGCAGCCAAGAAAAGCCCTGTAAGTTTCTTTGTGTTTTCATAAATTGAATAGTATGAATTTAAAACTTAATAGATTTTGCTGAAACTTTGTTGTTATTTTTTTCGTTGAATTAATTTCTTGAATTCCTTTTTGTCTGTTTTATTTTTCTTATCATCATTACATTTTATATTCAATTTTATCACCTCAATAAATTTTTATAATGTGTTGCTAAACTAATCTTTTTATTGGGTTCTTCAAGTCCAGAAGGATGGACACTTTCCTCTCCCTAATCCTTTCACAGCATTTATTTTTCAGGTAGCTAAACTAGGACCAGGTTGCCTTGGTTCATGGCCCACGACTTTCCGTTGGTCTGGCCGCGATGAACGAACCAATGGTAATCTGGTCAAATAAAAAAAACTTGTTGCAGTGACGGCGGCCTGACCCAAAGCCGTGGTTCGCAACATAGTTAAAAACCGACCCATACACATGACCCCTCCAACGACACAATAGTGTAATGTCTAACCCAGCGGCAACAGTTTTGCGTTCGTGTACAATAAGATCCCATTGATCTCTGATCAGTTCTAAATCAAACAGTTAGCTTTCTAGATTTATAACTTCAACGTCAATTGTAACACCCTTGGCCTGAAAAGGGTGCTTCGCTCATTAAGCATATTTATATCTTCGAACAAATTGAAGCCAATTCATTCAGAATCATTAAATTTTCATGCTGAGCGCAAATCTCAATAAATGTATTCTGGATTTCAGCCGAAACTTGAAAGCTTGTTCCTCATATAATACAAGAATTAGTAGGAATCTACATAGAAGATGTGTGATTTGAAGGGAGCCCGGTGTTGTGGTTTTGAAATGAAATATTTGACGTCAGTTGATCTACGAGTATACTGAGTCGTGTAGTTTCCAAAAGTGTTATTGTCACGGTCTTTAAATATGTATTGCAAATAATATTGCCCCCCCTCCCGACCAAAAAAAAACCGCCCCTTCCGCCGCCTCTCTCGACGGCCCTGATCTCGATCACCGCCCTGACTTAACTTATAAATCGAAATGGAAAGCGTAAGTTACGAGTAGTATTGAATTTTTGAATTACTTACAATAAAACATCGATTCAACTGTTAGAACGGTTGTCACTTAAGTTAAGCTGACCAGACGTACAGCATTTTGCTGTACAGTACAGCATTTTTACCTGTCGTACAGCATTGGGAAATGTACAGCAAAATGTACAGCATTCCCCATGACACACAATGAAACCTAAATCACTAAATAATAAGCTCCTCGGTGAGGCTTTTGATCAGTCTTTTCTGCTTTTAAGGTGTAAAGTTTGACTCCTGTACGATCGATAATTAGCGAGATAATGGCACTTTTGCGTTTGACAATTGACAATCGTTCATTTTCGATAACTCGGGAACTTGTAGCTATTTGGAGCTTACATTTTCTCTGAAGTTACGGCTACTCAAATCGCAATTTTGAGTTTCTAATTGGAAAATGTCCATAACTCGACAATTCCTAAACGAAAAACTTTGAAATTAAATTACTTGTAGAGCACCTTACTGTTCATCTTTCGTAAAAATTTCAAGGCTCTAGCTGTGATTGTTCAGAAGTTACAGCCGTCGAAAAATGTGATTTGAGGTGTCAAGTTTGACCCCCGTACGATGAATATTGAGCAAGATAATCGCACTTTTATGTTCGCCAATCATTCATTATCCATAACTCGAGAAATGATCGAAATTTCTGACCTACACTTGTAAAGCTGCTTGATGCAAAGTTCCTCAAAGTTTCAAGGTCCTACCTATCACCGCTTGGAAGCTGCCCAAATCGCACTTTTGTGTTTTCTAATCGAAAATTGTCTATAACTTGGAAATTCTTGAGCGAAATTTTGAAATTTGGCAGACTTGTAGGGCACCGCGCTGTCCACATTTGGTGAACGTTTCAAGGCTCTAGTTTCCAAGATTCAATATTACAGCCGTCAAAACATGCGATTTTAGTTTATCGCAAAACTGTACTCCATCAGATTCCCCTATCAACCTCTATAGGAAAAAGCATAATAAAGAAAGGACTCTGCAAGGGTTTAGATTTAGGTAAAGATTTTTGCCAAAAATATGTCCTTTGAATCCGTTACAATGGTTTTAAGGGCCTAGGGAACATAGAATCACTAATGTAACCATGGAGAAGTGCATATTCTCCTCCTAAAATATCGCAAATAGGATAAGACACTTTTCCACCGCTCTGAAGGGTCTCTTCAGACTTCTCTCCATAGCTACATTGAAACTGTGCCTGGAAGGCTATCACCATATAGCTGAAGAATTCTCGGCTCAATGAGGTATTATCTATTCCAATAAACGCAACGAAACTTTTAAATAAGTAGGTTCTTTGCGCGCATCATGAAAAGCCAGATGCCGGATCATACGACTGTTTACAGAAATCTGAAATTTCTGAAATCTATCTTTTGTTTTATGTGTATAATTTTATTTCAAGTATACTGTCCCCGTTATAGGTTTTAGTGTTAAAACATACGTTTGTCTTTCACATGCTAATGATTTTTTGTCAAGGAGAACCAGTGGCGTAGATAGATTTTCGAAAGAGGGGATCAGTGGTCAGGACTATTTTTTTTCAGCATTAAACTCAGAGGTTCTAAATAGTTAAATTAAAGGTTCATCTGCAATATCGATCGCTAATGTTAAGAATCGTTCCCGCACTGAACATGGATGCGGTAAACATAGGTCTCAATGAGTGGTTTGTCTGCAGCATATAAGAATGTTCTGCAGAGCGAGGAAGCAGGACGTTAATACGTTGAGGCAGCTGCTGTGAAGCATACCGAAAGATGATCAGACAGAAGAGTGAACAAGATGGCTGTAAGAAAAATAACATATGATGCATTATTGTTCAAGTTCAAGCCGCTGTGTTAAAACTTCAAAACCTCCGTGATCTGTTCTTGTGGCAGTCGCACTATCTGAAAAACGGCTCTTGAAGAAACCCAACTATGGCTGAGGATTTGCCCGAAAACCGAATTCCGCAAGCATATGTACAGCATTGAGTAATCGGGATTCTGGTCACCTTAACTTAAGTGGTAATGATGCCAAGAAACACATTGTGATAAAAATAGCCGAATTAAAATGAGTTGCATTCTCCTTCTTCTCAGTACCGTATAGCCCCATTTGGGGCCATGGAAATTTGGAAAATCCATATACAGTCTTGACTCCATAATCCGGATCAATTATTACAAGGGGTAATCCGGACCATTGGAAAATCCGAATAACAACAATCACTTTTTTTCTGTGGAAAAGCAGTCCAAATAAATAAAAAAGAGGAACAAAAGCCGATAAATGTATTATTTATTTCTTTGAAATAGTCAGAATCATGTCATTTGCCAAACCGTCCCGAGACCAAATCTACCATTTCACCCTAAAAATCTCAAATATCCGGATTATAGAGTCAAAATTGCTGCCGAAATCCGGACTATAGAATACATAGTGGAAACATTTATTGGTACAGATTAGGGTTATATCCGGATTAAAGGAGATCCGGATTACCGAGTCCGGATTGCATTTAATTTTTTTAAATCTGGCTAAATAACATTTACCTTCAGAAATCTAATCCCTTTTGATCAAGTAATTCATCCTTATTCCTCGAACAGGTGCCTCTCATCCTGTTAAATCTTTCCAATTCAAAATTATTGCAAATAACATAAGAAAAACTTTGCCATTCCCTATTGTCAAACAAATTCAATACGAAGCAAGACAACACCACAACCACATTAAAATTCGCATTTCAAAATTCCAAGACAATCCAATTTTATAATAAAAGAAGAAGCTGAAGAAAACGAAAAGCTGTAAGAAAAGAATTTCTATCTCTGGTTTTCAAAATGATTTCCATTTCGATGATTTTCCATCAAAAGATTGGAATCTTTATTAATCTCTTCAAGAGTTTTTGATGTGGATAAGGTTACCACGAGCGCAGTAGCGAGCGCGGTGGGCGATGGCCAATAACTTGAACAAAAGTTTGTTATCTTGGACTTGGACTGTTGATAGGATGGCTGGCTGGAAGTTTCTTTGGATATCATTTGTCTAAGGATGAACCTTTTCTTTGTTTGCTTGTATGTATTAGAGTCGGCATACATTATCCGATCGATTGTACAATAAAGCTCCTTTTCTGTGGCAACTCTAAGAGTCGACATATTTTCTCCAATCGATTGTACAATAAAGCATCTTTTTTGGTTCCACTACCGACTTCGCTAAAGAAAAATATGGTTTATTCACAAAAAATGAGCTTAATTATTGCACAATCAATTGGACAGTATATGTCGACTCTTAGGTCCCTCCTACAGCACTATGTAGTAGCGGAAGCTCAAGCCCAAGAACACTATATTGTATACTGATTCCTTTCCGTTTCGAACATTTTCCAGGGAATTCCTCGTCGTGTGTCCTGTGATCAGATGCTATACTCCTATTTATTTATCTGGGGAATTTTCTCATGATTTTGTGACTTGCTTCTGAAGTAGCCTTTTTTTCGTAGCAGTTCTAAAAGTATCTTTTATATAAAATGAATTTTCAGTTAGCCGAAAGGATGTCGATATGGTTGAATGACAGACCGAGTTTGATCAAAGTTTTATAATATTGTTCACGAGTGTACTCTCAAGGAGTGTTAGGGTCTATCACTATGGAGAGTTCAATTCAGGTAAGTAGCTAAATATTGATTTATTAGTTTCATACTTCTCAATTTAAGAAAAGTGGGTCATCTTTAGTTGGGCTTCTTCAATAAAACCTCAATCAAATTATGGTTATTTATAAATTTAAATTAATGGAAGGACATACATTTTATAGGCTGTGGAATTTCCAATTTTCGGTGAATTTTCTTTCCTGTCAGCATACTATCACTCATCACATGTATCACCCATAGCATCATCCGTATATGTATAATTTATCAAGATCGGCATATTGATGAATGGTTCCGATAAAGGAGCAATTATTAATCACTGAATAACTTCAACCATTAGCGAGATAGCTAGACACATATATACTACATATATTCGTTAAAGTCGAGACGAAGACGAGAGCCAATCATAGTGATTGATGGTAAATTTTTGGACCGACGGAAAAGGGAAGTGCTTTTCTTTGTATTCCCTGATAGTGGTGCTTTTCGGCCAGACACCGCATGGCATTGTATGTATTCATTCGACACAAGAAACTTCGTTTAGTAAGGATGACAAAGGCATGTCGACAAAATTTATCATCTATCAAAAAATAAATTCATAAGTATAGTCAAACTGTGAGGATATCCTACGAGCTACGAAGGACATATTATGCGATGCGCCGACTGTCTGTGTTCATAGCGAATTTTAATGAAAGTGTGTGTCTTAGGTCTTTGGCTTTGGACTAGTCAGCGCCAACGAGCTTCTTGTTTCGGAGGATATTTTGCATTACAAATGTGGACAAGGAACAAACTTATAAATATGGAGGAGTGACATTTAGTGTAGTGACAGTACAAGGAACTACTTCCGACCCTTTTGTGTGTACAAGTTGTGTAAAATATGTATTGTAATCTCTATGTTCAGAGCGTGTTGTCTTTCCGGCCTTTTGTTTGTATAAAACGACATTTTGCATATGAATGGAAGAAAGAGCAAGATTTGAAGAAAAAGAATTGAATCAGGATGCTGAGCAAAATATGGTGTAGTATGTAGTAAAATGATCGAATTTTCAACTTTAGGATTAGAAGCCAATTTTATCACGAAATTTATCATAAAGTTGTATCAATTCTAGGATGAGTGTACAAATTTCAAAACAATCCGTCCGTGTCACTGAATAATTTTAGCGAAAAACGCGTCAAATACGTAAACGAGGAGGAGGTGACAGGTAGGGTAGGGCGGGGCTAGTTGAGCATAGGGGCAAGTTGGGCAATCGAAATATCTCGGAAACTATTCACCGCACGCAAAATCATCACATAGCGGAAATAACCGGTCGCGGGAGTAGAACTTATCGCAAGAACATCAGTAGCGACTCGTCGATCAATTGAAGTGCACGTGCGCATTGTTTTTTTTTTGACCATAAAGTGAAAAAATCATAAGCCGGAATATTTCGTCTGTGACTGTCAAATATTATCCGTCTTCAATCAAGTAAGTGTTAAAAGGTCATAAATTTATTGTACTTTAGATATGTATAAAGTCTCTGGGTATAATCAACGCCATCTAGATATATCATAGCCGCAACTCAGCTGTACAATGACGTCATGGATCCGTATTGAATTGTTCATCGAACACGGGCAAACAACAACAATGTCATAAGAGGCAACAACAATGCAATGCAATTTCAACTGCGGATTTGACGTTTACGAGTCTACATTGCGGCCTTAATATATAGACGGCGGTGGTATAATACTAACCGTTTCTTTCTAACCTCAATTTTGTTTCAAAATTCCGGGTTGGGGTTAGTTGAGCTATAGTCGCTCAACTAACCCCACGACTTACTTAAAACAAAAGTAGTATGTATATGTTTTTGTTTTATTCATTTTTTAGAATGCGGACTTATAAAAGAAAGACTACAAGGTGTTCTTACTCTACCCAAGACTTAAATAATGCTGCAAAGGCTGTCAACGAGGACGTTAAAACTGTGAATGCTGCTGCCAAAGAATTCGGTATCAAACGGATGACTTTGACAAGATTTTTGAAGAAATTAAATGAAGGGGGTGATTCATCCATGGGTTATGCGGCACCAAGGAAAGTATTTACTGAGACGCAAGAGAATTCATTAAAAAAATACTTGTTATAAATGGCATCAATCTTCTATGCCCAAAAGACGTTCGTCGTCTTGCCTACGAATGTGCTGCTAAATTTGGTATTAAAATTCCATCCTCCTGGACTGCAAATAAGATGGCCGGAAAAGAATGGCTTACGATGTTTTTAAAACGAAATCCGGAGCTATCCATTCGTAAGCCAGAGCCCACCAGCCTTGGTAGGGCCACATCATTTAATGCTCAGAATGTCAAAGTTTTTTTTGACAAATTAGCCGAAGTAATGGATAAATATGGATTTAGTGCGTCAGACATTTGGAATGTAGACGAGACAGGAGTTTCCACTGTACTGAAGCCAAACAAGATTGTAGCTGCCAAGGGTAAGCGTAACGTCGGTGCCATGACTTCTGGAGAACGAGGGGCTAACGTTACAGTTGTAACTGCTGTATCTGCTTATGGAAACACAGTACCTCCTATGTTTGTGTTTCCCAGAAAACAATTTAAGGACCATTTTCTTAATGGTGGTCCTCTTGATTCTATAGGAGCAGGCAATGCCAGTGAATGGGTTACAGATGAAGAATTTCATCAGTTTATGCAACATTTTATAAGACATGTTAAACCGTCCATGGAGCGCCGTGTTTTATTGGTATTAGATAACCACTCCTCTCATTTGAACGTTAATACACTAAATTTGGCCAAACAGAACGAAGTTGTAATGTTGTCCTTTCCACCGCATTGTAGCCATAAACTACAACCATTGGATGTTTCAGTATTTGGACCATTCAAAAAATATTGCGCTGCTGCTCAAGATACATGGCTACGAAACAACCCGGGCAAGACCCTAACTATTTACGACATACCAAAAATTGTTGCTGATTCGTTGCCGTTTGCTCAGACAAGTATAAATATTGTCAACGGTTTCCGAAAGACTGGCATCTTCCCGTATAATGCAAACATTTTTAGTGAGGATGAGTTTTCACCGTCATTTGTGACCGACCGTCCAGATCCAGAAACTGTCGAGCTGGAAAAAGACTGTCCAAAGCAAGCTACAACGTCTCACACTGAACCTAATTCTACTCCTTCTGCTTCCACCAGCCAAGCTGAACCCGAGCATGGCACAAGCAACAAAGAAAACGAGGTGGCCTATCTAGCGCGTACATTTTCAACGGAAATTGTTCGACCATACCCAAAGGCAGGCCCTAGAAAAGCAACCAACATCAACAAAAGAAAAAGGAAGGCTGCTGTTCTAACAGATACCCCCGAAAAGAACGCATTACAAGAGGAACAAAAAAAAAACACAAAAAAAGGAAAAAAGCCAAAGAAAAACATTGATAAAAAAGGAAAAAGAGTGTCGCTAGAAAAGTACTCCAATCAAGTGAGGAAAGCAACGATCATGATTATTTCTGTCTGATTTGTTGTGAAGGCTATTCTGAAAGTTTACCAGGAGAAATATGGATCCAGTGCCAAGTTTGCAAGGAATGGGCACATAAAAAATGCGCGCCAGGTGTTGGTCTTTTTTTCGTTTGTGTCAGTTGCAACAGTGACAACGATATGATTAAGTTTCCCAGATCTTATTAATATTTTCTCGCATAACATAAGCGATACTGATAGTTAGATGATATACAAGTCTGATTTGAAACAGAAAGAGTGAATATTCCTAAAGTTAAGCTTAAGATGCCTACGTTGGTGTTTTTCGATTTCATTTTTAGTTTATTATTCAAAGAAAATTGATTTAAGTTTCGTTGTTTTGTCATTTAAAGCTCAGTGGCGCAACTACGGGAGGGGATAAGGGGGCTAAACCCCCTCCCAGACTCAAAAATTGGGAAAGGAAAATTTCATAACGGAATTAAGGTGTATCGGCAAATTTTTGTACAGTTCCTTTGGTGCAAACATTTGTACAAAATTGTTTAATGCGTGAGCACCATATTCATTAAATTTTGTGCAAAAAATTGTTTTTAAAATTTTACAAAAAAGTTCCCGAATTTCGTACGAAAAATGTTCACTAAAATTTACATGCGTTTTTGAACAAAAGTGAGTACGGAATTTCGCCAAAGTAGAGCAATCCTTACAGCAATTTTGTCATGCTTGATGCTTGCCTTAATCCATTTTACGTACATTATAATTGTTGAACGTGATGAAGGAGACATTTCTGTACAACATTTCGAAAAAATATGTTAACCCAAATTGGTCAAATATTTTCTAATATAAAGAAAATCTGGATACAAGCGGTGTATCCTTCGATGTTATATCGTACTCGTTACTTATCGAAATACACGTCCGATATGAATTGGTTTTTTGCGAGATGGTGTAGGTGTTCTGTCACTAGTCCCACAGTTGTTTTCACCTGAAAAGATAAGATTCCCTGGAGCAATTAGATAGATACTAGTCCAACTTCAGCCCGGTTTTTGAGTAGCGGACATTCGTGAGTTCCATGCCTTTTTTCAAAAACCCGCTGAGCGTCTTCCCCTAACCCGTAAAAAGTTGAGATACATTCGGAACGACAACAATCCAGATAATAGATCCACGGCGGTATCACTTTTTCTGTAGTAGTAACGTAGGAAGACAATCAAAATGCCGAAATTATAGAAACCAATCCGCACAAACGGTATTATATGGAGCGCGGCGACGGGATCGTTTGTAGCGCACAACGAGTGGCGTACTTCCTATTTTCAATCGCACCCTAAGGCCGCGCGCAAACTAAAGGCGTATTAAAGCGTAGCGTAGCGTAAAACCTGTCGCCCAATACAACGCTTGTATTGGGTGACAGATTTTACGCTACGCTACGCTCCAATACGCCTTTAGTGTGCGAGCGGCCTTATGATGTTTTAGCGTTTACCTATTTGGTATTGAAAGTCTGTAATAACTGTCTGTCTACAGCGTCATTACTGAAAAATTGCACTATCACCCAACTTGAAACAGCAGCCTCGTCCAATAATGTGGATGGCTTTAGCCCCCTCCAGGACCAATTCCTGGTTGCGCCACTGTTTAAAGTTTATGAATAAAAGGTTGATTATGAAACAGAAACTTTATTTCATGCCTGGTTAGCATTGAACACATGGTTCGGCTAAACTTTCTATGTGCTCAATTTGCCCCATACCCTTGCTCAACTTACCTCACCTATGGGGTAGGTTGAGCATATTTGACTTTCTACATTTAAACAGATACAGCTCCTTAATTTGACTTTTTAGAAATAATTTCATTGGGCACATTTGGAAAGGGATATACCACCAGTCTATCAGTATGCATAAGAAACCATTAAGACTTACCGTTGAGGAGCTATAAACGCTCAAGTGAAAAATTGCTCAACTACACAACGGTGCTTAACGATTTTTATATTGATTTTGAGTTGTCAGTATCTTTATACCGATATCAGCTATCCAATCAATATAATTTTTCGTTTATGTAGTTTAATTTAAAATTTGTAAGAAAACAGTTTTTTTTCAGGCAGCAATTTTACACAAGGCAAATTTATTCGTTAGGCCTTTCCGAGAGATGGGAAGATTCCCATGCGAATATTTTCATTGATCAATCTCATTACCGATAGATGATACGAGGCAAAATAGTAAAATATTTTGAAATATTAAATAAAATAAAATAATATAATACCCAGCGCCCGCTCCAGCACTTACGCCACCCCGGGCGAGAAGACAAATTGCCGCCTCTTAGGTAAAATACCAGGCAGATTGATAGTAGGTAGCACATGTTATGTCGTTGTTGTTGTAGAAGCGATTTAGGAGACTTTTTCTTGAATCGAATGATTTTGGCAGCTCTTGATCGTTGTAACACATCGGTTCCACGATGGCTGCCGTAGGATCACATATCAACACTCAACACAAAAATTCATAGTCACAGTGGGATTCGAACCAACGCTATAGTAATTCGGAGAATAGAATGTCTATCAACTGAGCCAGCCCAGAAAAAAATGTAGGTAGAGCTGTTCCGCCATATTTATACTCTTAAGCGCATTTCACCTCAGTTCAGAAAGGCCTTGAGAGTTTGTTTGGAATTCCAAAATTAGAGCTAAGTATATTGAATTGTCACATACTTAGAGAAAGCATAGCAACCCATGTGCATGCGTTAGTCCAGAGTGGACATCAGAAAATAAAAGTGGCACCGTTTTCACCACAGACTAAGAAAATGGAGGACAGAGTCATAGAGAAAAATGTGGGACCATTTGCTATCTCATTCATTCATCCACCCAAATATTGGAATGACAGCTGGATTAAACGAGACTAACAATACAATAAAATAAATAATGAGAAGGAGAACACCGAAAGGGGTCCCCATTTCGATAGTCTATCTTAGGGCTTGGACTACTTCCTTTTCTTCTTCTTCATTGGTTTTCACACTATTGCAGTTCATAGTATGTGTGAAAATTTAATTCAAATGTCAATTTTTTGTTTACAATTGAGAATATAAAATCCGCGTTCTATTTATTACTCTCTTAAAATGCCGACGTGATAATTAACTCTTCTGTTGGCGTATAGATTTAGAGCTAGACAGACCATTGGTACTATATCTTGGTGAAATATATCGTTCAACAATATTTTCCACTCCTTTCCATATATATATCAAAGGGACTGACGGCCACAAATAGGATCAAACGTTCGGCGAAATATAAACTATGTCTAAAGAAACGAAAAAAACCGGGACGAAAAAGCGTGCTTTTTCAGCAGCTGGAATGCGCGTTGCCGCCGATGAAACCAGCGACATGAGGGATATGATTTGTATTGGGATGGGCTACGTAGTGGCATGATGTATCGCATATGTATTTCAGGATTAGAGAATCATCGAAAATCGCTTTATTGTTTTTCAAAATATTCCCAGACCTGCTACACTAGTTGTCCCAACCCGAAATATAAAAGGCACCCTAAGTATGTGTGTACATATAAATGGAGAGGCTGGTTGCATGCTGTTTGGCCCTGTTTGAAGCTGATAGGGAGATATCGACATGAGATGCATGATTTTCGTGCAGATCGGCTTCCATTACTTTGTACATATGTAGGTAATGTAATAATGGATAGCATTTATGAAAATTTACAGTGCTGTCCAACCCAGTTCGTGGCGTACGCATATCTCCAAAAAAATTGGCGGTCATTCGGGGTGAATGGGTCAAAGAAGTAATATTTGTGGAAACATGCAGTGCAAAACAACCCGGTTTGTAGTGTACGGAAACGTATAAGAAAATTTCGGACGGTATTTGCAGTGCATTGTTGAAGGTAGCGGTGGATAGGTCTGGTGTGGGAACATGCAGTGCATCACAAACAAGTACATATTTCCACGAGACAACAGTGGTACTATTTCAGGGTGGGCAACCCCAAACTTTTTTTTCTTGTTTTTAACCTCGAATTTAGAATCAGCGGCCCAAAACTACATTAGTGCTTCTGCAACACCTATTGGGCAAGTATTCCCCTACATAACGGGGTACCATTCTGGAGCAGGCAATCCTAAACTTTTTTTCTTGTTTTTGACCTCAAATATGGAATAGGGGAACCGACATTCTTTTAGTGTTTTTTGCCACGTTGATTGGACGAGTATTTCCCGGAGAAAACAGGAGTACCATTCTGGGGCGGGCAATCCCAAAAAGGTTTTTCATGTTTTTGGCATCAAATTTGGAATCAGTGACCCAAAATGTTTCTTGCCACGTCGATTGGACGAGTATTTCCGCGAGAAAACAGGGGTATATTCTGGGGCGGGCAACCCCAAAATTTGTTTTCTTGTTTTTTAACCTCGAGTTTAGAATCAGCGGCCCCAAACTACCTTAGTGTTTCTCAAACGCCAATTGGGCGGGTATTACCCTTCATAACGGGGTACCATTCTGGGGCCGACAATCCCAACATTTTTTGTCTTGTTTTTGATGTCAAATTTGGATTCAGCGACCGAAAATTCTTTTAGTGTTTCTTCCCACGCTGCCGATCGGACGAGTATTTCCCCAAGAAAACAGGGGTATCATTTTGGGGCGGGCAGCCCTAACATTTTTGTTTTCTTTTTGATCTCATTTGGAATTAGCGACCCAAATTTACTTCATTGTTTCTGCCACGATGATTTGACGTATATTTCCCCGAGAAAACAGGGATGTCATTTTGGGTGCAGTGGCACTACATTTCTCGGTATATTACCTATTTCGCCCATTGATATATGTATATGTTAACAACAATTTATACCAAATACAAATGCCCCACGCGTAAGCTGATATTGCAAATTTCCACAAAGGTTACCTACCTCTTTCACCAATTCATCATTACGGTACCAACGACAATGTATGTATGTATGTACATGTATAGAAAATACCGATGGTACTACACTCGAAGCGCCATGTCACGAAGCTGATCTGAAATCATGCCGAAACAGCGGCAAACCGGACGAGCCAGCGCCGCGCTGTATCGAAAAATCGCATCGCCCGGCCCGACGTCGCATAGAGTGTGCACACATCGCATCACCCGGCCCGGAAAAGCTCGGCGTCGCACTCTATGTGTACGTACGTGCGCCCGTAATCAAGATCGCTCTCCAACTGTTTAACATAAGCCAAAAGGTCTCTCAAAGGTGAATTCTCCTAGCTCAGGGAAAACAACAGATCGGTTCGATTGGTAGACTTATCTTGTTGAGATAAGAGCGCAATCTGTAAAGTCAAGGGAACCCTGAAAAGATATTTGCTCTTTAAAAAAAGCTTATATTTAAGTTGCTTACGAGGCAGACCTGTTGCTTAGCTTATCGCATACCGAGATGCTTCCTTGATTACCTCAGACTAAAGCTGGATTTCTTCCTCTCAGTTCGCAAACCTTAAAATAAAGCTGATGTTCGATTTTAACAAAATTGATTGCAGTGTAACATTGTAACAAGAATGCCGAAATTGTAACATAGCTGTATACAGGGTGTTCGGAAATTAAAGCATAAACGCACCGGAAAATGATTCCTCATGTGATATCCAGCAAAAAAGTTGCATTGGACATACCCCCCATTATTAACCCTTTAGCTGCTACAGTCAGTAAAAGATTTAAACAAAAATGCATTGTCTTACACGACTCAAAACTTAATACATATCTCCAAAACTAGACTAGCTAGAATCGCGAATTATACTTCGGAAATTTTTTTCGATTATGGTTGGGGATGGTTCCGAGATGATGGCGTAAAAAGTCCCAACCGATTGGGGGTCTGCAACCTTAAAAAAAGGGGGAAAGGGGGCATTTTTTCGTTTTTTTGCTATTATTTCAAAAACGGCAAGACACAAAAATGGTATGAGGACGAAAGAAACTACAGAGAAATTACCTTTCCAGTGATATAAAACACATTACAGTTTATTTAAATATTTCGGCGCTAGCCTAACAAAATAAGTTAGAATATTTTCATTTAGTGCGGGAAGGTGCGATGTCAAGAGCGAGAGACTAATAAGGGCCAGAATGTTGCCTATAATTGACTGAAAAATAAGCTCCGGTCGCACAATTTATGCCGACAATTTCTTCTCATCGTTGTGGCGGTAACATTGATGAGAAAGAAAACTGCATTTGCTGGAACAGTAAACTCAAACAAAACATTTGTCCCCTCTGAATTTTTAAAAAGTTTGCCGCTCGTTGCATTGTGCTCATACGTACAAAAAAAAATCAGTATTGCTCTTGTCAACGATGCACTACACTACTGAAGTAGATACTGGACCAAAGCGAAAGCCAATGGTCATCCTGGACTACAATGCTAACAAATCTGGAGTGGATACCATAGACCAAATGCTGTCAACATATTCATGTATTCGTTGGCAACTTGCAATGTTCTTCAACATGCTAGATATTGCTGCATTGGCCGCTTTGATTACACACGATGAATAGAAGTCTGTCTGGTCTAGCGGTTAGAGCGCGCACCTTCTCTGCACATGGTCATGATTTCGAATCTCACCGTGAACCATGGTGTTTTTCGAACTCACGAGCTTGTGACGGACTATGATCTCACTCAGATGTTAAACGAGTACCCATTTATGGGGATAAATAACACTGCTGAGCTTGATGCTGATCTCATTACCTCAACAAAAAGCAGATAAGATCTTGGAAATAGGATGTCACTAACACATCCTGCGGCCTTAGTCCAATGTTGGATTGACGCGCCTGTTATTTATTTATTTTTTAAATTGTAATTGCAACCCCAAATATTGAACGTAATGAAGCGAAATAATATGATTTTTATACGTTTTTTTTATTTCAACTAAAGTACAAAATTTAAAACGAAAAGTATTATTTTTGCATAAACATTAACACTTGAATCATCTGTGAGCTTTATTTAACTAAAAAACGAAATGACGAGCCGAAAAGAACACAATTTGTTACAGGTCCCCAGGGACCTTGTCCTTCATCAATGGGTATCGGAACTGTCATTCAACGGAGGGTTAATCACTTGTTACCATTACCCAGAACTTCTTCCTGAAAAAAATACCATTACCCATAGCTGAAATCATGACTTCTGCTTAATACTCGTATAGGTACAACTTAATCCGATGGATTAAGAAAACTTATGTCCCTTAGTCCTTGTTAGTATTCTTCTGAATGTAAATCCACAAGCTTGTAAAACTGGAATGCGATATAATCCTCTTATATTTTCATCTAATTTGATATTCAGACCGTCTCTCTCTCTCCAACTTATTTCCAACTAAACATATTTTTACGGATTTCAGGTACAAAATATGAATCATATTTCCCTTGTAAATCCCCAACAAATCCTAGAAAAATATTAAGTCAGACCAGTCGCATGGAACTGAGTAAAAACTATGACAATCTTTTCTTTGAAATACATCATGTCCATCACATGCAATACATAAATTCCTTGTCCACTAAATGCAAAACAGCTGCATCGTTATATTCTCAAAACTATGTTTTCCACGAATAAAAAAGCTAGTCCTAGCGTCCCGTAAAAGTATGCATATCAAATCAAGCAGCTCTATAGAGAATCCTGTTTCCTTCAATTCCTTCTCCCCGGCGTGGGCTTCTGTTCTGGAACTACTACGGGACGAACGAAACGGCTGAAACCTGAAAGTCAACGCTGCAGGTGAACTAAACATATCGTCTCCTCGCAAAGGACAACATAAATTGCAAAATACCTCTGCATACATGCAATCAGTTCAAAAATGTTCCATATGAGAACGAAACGATACAATCACAAGCGACGGGTTCCAATGGCTGCATCGTAAATCCGATTATAGTTTTCATTCCCGCAGCAAGAATTTTAGTGTCTTCTTCGTGCTGACAAGTAGGTACGCTACGCTACTCGTTCAATACGTATAGGAGGATAGTAGCTACTGTGTTCTTTTTCAAAAGCCAGCGAAACTTTGTCGGCAAGGATTCGATGAAAAAGAAAACGGATGAAAAAAAAAATCCGAATTTATTGCTTTGGATACAACATTTTTCAGTATCGGAATCGAGACCGGGTTTTATAAATTTTTCTCATATGTATGTGGCACTCAATGCCGCATACGACCAAGTTTTCAGTATATGGATGGAATCATGGAATATTGCATGCATGATTGATATGCTGATGCGCTAGAGTTCCGCTACTGTTATTGCCAATCAAAAGTTATCGGTTTAGCTGCGGATGGAACAATGGTTATTGTAAATCTTGTGTTCCCTGTCTTTTCGGGCGGGTCAAGTGAAGTGCAATTTGTTTTTCGGTGGCAAGGGACTAAGTTTTTCTGGTCAGGGCCGGATTTACCCTCTGTAGCGCCCCTGGGCAGTAGTCGAGTTGCTGCCCTTCGTCACTAGTTTAAGCTGAAAACAGATCAGTCGCATCCATGGGAGGTGTACAATTTTGTTTAACGTATGTATGTTGGTTTCGGGCACTTCTGGAAGTAGCAGAACTTCAGTGAAAATTGCGGTTAATTTAATTCTTAGAAAGGTATTTGGATTGAACTTCTAACCAAAGCTAATGTTCAGAAATACATATATATATGCTCATGGAGGAGCGGATAGTCCTACAGCCCTCTAAATTGATTATTTTCAGCACGGGATGAGTTTTCGTAATATTTAGTGAAATTGAAGTCAATCGAAAGGTCTCGACTCCCAAATAATGAATATTAAGTCCTTTTTCTCTTAGTCACAACCACTCGCCAGCTGCAGCCCCAGAAATGTTTTAAATACTTAATGAAACCAGCCCGAAATTGCCGTTTCCGGGAGAAGGAGGTGGATATGCTATACCAGGAAAAAAAAAGTGGATCCAGGGAACAGATCCGTTTATTGGTGGTCAAAACCTTTCGTTATAGTAGGGTAGAATAAAAAAAAAAGTAAAAGTGTCCTGTGTTCTTGGATCCGAGTGTATGTTACTTCTCCCACGCTCTGTGGCTCACTGGGTTGAGTCGCACTGTACGATGCCAGTAATCTAGAGGTCCGGAGATCGAATCTCGGCGTGGTCCAGGAAATATATAGTGCTTCCAACATTATATACACTCCTCTATATGCAATGTAAAGCCCCTCCCAGACCAAGAAATTATCAAAAGGAAAAACTCAAAAATGAAATATGAGGCCAGGCATTTCGTTGCAGATTTTCAAAAAAATTGTGTTCTTGGCTCTTCACGCTTCACCAGTGTCGGCGATGGCCTGTGCCGGTTACAAAATTATTACCAGAATTTTGGAAACCTCTCTGTGTACAAACAAGCGCACAGGTTTGAGGTGAATAAAAAAAATTGTCGCCGCCTGCTTCTTTAATCATTTTCACCGAGCTCTAAATATTTTTCACCGCAGACATTGTAAAAAAGTAAATCAACTCAAGATTTTAATTTTTCAGTGATATTTAAGTTTTTGAGACTTTGCGCTTCAAAAGAGGGTAGAGGTATCTAGACGAAAAATGCATTTTACTTGTTCATAATTAGTAGGTAGCTTGCTGTACGTAATTAAGGTAAAAAGTAGAAGGCATCGGTAAAACCTATTTCTGTAGGAAATTTCGCAAAGATATATTATCATTGCTGTACAAATATTTTATAGTAAACGAAAATTGAACCAGATACAAGAGTAACATAAATAACAGTCACCGGTGCAATTCACATGCGAAATCACTGTCTAGTCCCTGAAAAGTTAAGGTTGTCTGAACCCATTAGAAAGGTACTAGCCCAACTTCAGTTCGTTTTTTGTTTGTGCCTATTAATTCAATTTTTATATCCTGTAGTACCGCGAGCATTCACAAATTCTGCTCTGTTTGCGGTGGCAATTTCTTCCAATACCCTTCTGAACCCCCTGGAGTTTACATTTATTCCTGCGCATCACTAGTGATACCCAGAGCAATCCTTAGATAATCCAGATTCACGGTGATTTCACTCTTTCTGCACTGAACTCACCAACGTAGGAAGATCAAAATGGGAAACAAAAATGTATGCAAAAATTAAAGAAAACCATTCGCTCTTGCGGCATTCTTCAGAGCGATGATTGCGGAATCGAATGATGGTGCTAGGACTTGAAAATCCACAAAAATCACGAACATGAAAATGAAAGTTTCAGTAATATGGCTAGCCTTAGCCCCCTCCAGGACAAGATCCTGGTTGCGCCACTGCTCGAAGTAGACTATAAACTGCTGAGTGAACGCACCTTGCCCCACAAGGGGTTTCGGTAAAAACAAGAAGAAGGAGATAGTGGTGAACTGGCAGGCTGAACCCTACGGCGGCATTTATAACGCCCCGTGTACAGATTAAAAAAAATAGTTCAGTGATCAGACTTTATTCCAATTTTAGAAGTGTTTGCTTAATTCATTCATTCATTCATCCAGCCTTGACGCTATCTCATGTGATCTCATTATTGCGTTCAAAATTCGAACATTTTAATTGATGCGATTTATTAGTCCAGAAGTGGGCCTCATCTTCTCGCTCATGATAATATTTCAATGAAAATTTCTATCATCAAAAAATCAATTTGTAAGCATTGCAGAACAAATAAAGCGGGAGGGACACCACTCATGAGTTTCGACAACTTTTTTCAATGAAGCTTTTGTATTTGACTCCACTGCCGGTGCTGCCAAAAACGAAGATTGGAGCTTCATGCTGCTAGTATCAAACTTACATACTAGTAATGTACATATGTTTCGATCGAAAGCCGACAAAAGTCGAACGCCTTCTAAAGAAATATCGAAAATGTCATTCCTTTTCACTTTTTTGCGTTCGGCTTTTTTTTTTCAAGCCGCACAATGGCTATATCACGTTCCTCTAACATTATCTCTCGCTCAAAAGTGTACTGTGAGGTAGAAGAAAGGATACATGCCACAAAAATCTTCGAGTTCATATACCAGACATATCCGAGGTCTAAAAAGGCTAGGTCAGGAGAGGCGCCAATTCTATGGCCATTTCAGGATGGGAAGCGTTCAGACAACGACTCTACAGTCGGTGAATGTGAAGGGATGCCAATTCTTTCCTTTTTTTTATTTATTATCCTAAAATATCGAAATGTGTATATTCCACACAACATTAATTCAATGGAAGAAAGTTTCAGAAATATGCCGCCTTCAAAATTGGGGGAATATGGAAAATCCGGTCCTGGATGCATGATATCTCATCATAAGATAAGACAAAGTACTATAGAAATAAAAGAGCCAAATAACATTTTCACTGCCAATTCTCCACTTTTTTCGAGTTGTGAATGCTAATATTTTCGTGAGAAAGCAAGTTTCAAAAATTTGCCGCCCCGGGCAGCTGCCCGGGTTGCCCATATGGGAAATCCGGCCCTGTTTCTAGTGACATCAAATAGGGGAGTTCTGCAAAATTCCTAGTTTTGGACAAATTTTTGTACAACTTCCACATATCCGCTGGGTGAGTGTTGCTTTTAGATCGATCAATACCACAACCAAACATTATGTGTGAGCATAGGTACATACTATCCCCAACCGTTGTTTTGTAGTGTTTATTGGAACCGTACATGACCAAATAGCTTACCATTTGCTAAGTAAATTGATTGCATTCACTTACTATGTGAACTTATATTATCCAGAGCACAGCGTCTGCCAAATATACCTTCCCAATTTCACTTACGAACTCCTAAATGTGTACTCACTTCTGGGAAAATTCGATATAAAATGTTCATCCGATGTAACGAGAAACGTCCTTCGTTCAAACCGATATCTATAAGTAGCTGCCAAAGGGATTCACAAGTCCAGATATTGCAGCACAACACTTCGCCTTCGTCGTAATGCATTTATCCCAGACAGCCAGGTGCACGTAATTATTTAGCTCTTGTGTCTTCTCCTCGGTTTCAACAGGGACATGTTCGTGAATTGTGTCAGGATGTACGTACGTGAACTAAACACCGTATATAGGTCGTACAACGTTTACGACGCGACGCTTCGACGCCAAGGAAAAGTTCCTTGTTTCCTGATTCTCGCAGCGCTATATTTGTAGATATTGGCTTGGCACAAATATTCCTCCACCTCTTCGCTGGTGTGTCTCTGCTGCGCGTTCAATTACATCCGATCAGGTGGAACGAAATGGGAAATGCCATCCTAAGCAAGGTGTGCTAAGAAATTTCTGCACGTATTTGGTGTATACATTGTTTGCGAAATGCATTAAAACAACAGCTATGAACCGAACGAAGGAACGCATTGAAGTTGATTGTAACGGGCAGCTATGACGTTAATCGGAAATTGTGTATTGAAAGTGTGCCAGTGCCAGAAGGATATACATTTGTCCGTTCCATATAGTTGTGCAGTTTACGTGCTCTAATTAGCCATTACGTTGTTGTATAGCTGCAATTTAACGCTCTGGCACAGAGGAGCTACACGAGCGTCCATAAATGTAGACAAACATTGGAAAATTATGGGAATTTTATGCAGCTACATATTATAGTTTTATGCACAATAAAGTAACAAGACTCTGGTGAACAGCATATTTTTAGAATATGTTTATAGTATATGTGTGCACAACGTTTCTTGGCAGTTTACGAGACAATAGACAGACACCTTCGTAAATTTACTTGAATATTATTAGAATTACTTCCTAGATATTCGTAGCCAATTGCATACTTAAAGATGACTCAGGCATTGCAATTGAGAAAAAATGTGCAGTAAAGCAAGCGAACCTTTCCTGCATACATTATGTCAAAGGAGTACCGTACCGTTAAAATTGTAAAACTACTAAACATTAATCCAGGCATCGACTTATACAAAAAACGAGGCCGAGGCTAATTTCGGGCCCGGGCGAAATTTAAATCCCCGTCACATTTGAATGATACTAAAGCTTATTTTGTGTTAATAATTTCTACCGCAGCCCTAAGACGTGTTCCGACTCCATCTGTTCCTGGTTCTTAGAAGAACCTAATTTTCAAGGGTTGGTTTGTATGACAGCCCTATGACGTAGTGTTCCGATTTCTTCCGTTCCTAGATATGTTTTGAGACTTTACTAGGAACATGAAATTTACTACTATTCACGACTAAGCGCAACTCACTTTTTAAAAAAAAAAAAAGAAAAAATGTTCTGTTTATCTGTTTTAGAATGAATTTGGGAAGCCATTGGCATAGAATTATTCTACGTACCAAATTGTCCCCTTTAAAATTATCACCTATTTAAGGCTGTAATTCGGGTTTCGTCACCCAATGGACCTACTCGTCAGGATAGATCCTTATAAAAGCAAAAGTTCAATATTTTGAAAATTGCTGGTAACAGCCATGCCAATATCACCAGGTAAAAAGGGTCGAGCTACTTCCCCAATGGACTATGGTAGCTCCTGACGAGTAGGTCCATTGGGTGACGAAACCCGAGTTACAGCCTTAAATAGATGATAATTTTAAAGGGGACCATTTGGTACATAGAATAATTCTATGCCAATGGCTTCCAAAATTCATTCTAAAAAAT
Organism: Microchrysa polita; assembly: GCA_949715475.1. Lineage (NCBI taxonomy): Eukaryota > Metazoa > Arthropoda > Insecta > Diptera > Stratiomyidae > Microchrysa > Microchrysa polita. Next base: position 29,166,205 of record OX454415.1, on the reverse strand, counting down.
TTACTATGAACACACTTGGGTGAAGTTTGGTTAAGATTGATACATAAAATAAAGGTTTTCTTAGAAGAACCTAACTTTCAAGGGTTCGTTTGTACAGTCCAATGACCTAGTGTTCTGATTTCATCCATTCCTAGATATATTTTAAAGCTTTAGTAGGAACACATTTGGGTAAAGTTTGGTTAAGTTTTTCTTAGAAGAACTTAATTTTCAGGGGTTCGTTTGTATGGCAGCTCTATGACGTAATATTCCAATTGGGTGAATTGGGTGAAGTTTGGTTAAGATTGGAACATAAAGAAAAAAGTTTTTCTTGGAAGAACCTAATTTTCAGGGGTTGTTTTCTATGGCCCATGACGCCATGGTCCGATCCCATTCGTTCCGACATATATACAGAGTACACTAAAAAGAAACTTGCAAATCTCAGCCCGATAACTTCAAAACTGAGGGACTAGTTTGCGTTGCAACAGACGGACAGACAAACAGACGGACATCGCTCAATCGATTTCTCTCGTCACACTGATCAATAATATACAGGCATACCTCGACTTAGGACGCTAATTGGTTCCAGGAAAATGCGTCCTAAGTCGAAAACGTTGTAAGTCGAATAACCATATTGCACGTAGGCAAGAACACGGTCACAACTCAAAACTCTGCACTTTTTAGTTAATGATACAGTGTTATAAGAAAAAAAAACATTTAAAATAAATATGCATGTACACATCAACATTAACTAATTTGCGTAATATTTTTCATATCCCTACTAGGGCTCTCTTATTGGGAACTGGCGAAGACGTCGGGCCATTTTTAGTTGTGAAAGTATTAAGGCAGAATTCTCTTTTCCTATATAACAAATTAATTTAGAAAACACTAGTATAGAACACTTCTTATTATTTGTTGAGGTGATCGTTTTATATTTCAAGAAAAAATCTCATTCTCATCACCATGGCTTAAAATATGGATGCAAAATTGTGCAATTAGCAGTTCAGTTCGAGCTCCAGGTAAAAGTCAACACCATTGTAAAAGATAAATTCCCAGCTAGTGAAAAAAAAAATCAGGCAGCATACAATTATTCAAACTCACTAATATAAAAGGAGTTCAAAATAAATTACCGTTTGGCAACTAGAGGTCGATTTCAACTCTATTGCAGAAGTCTATAGAGTCCCTGCCTAAAAATGGTTAAATATAAATTGAAATAATTCTTTGATGTCGTATCTCAGGATAGCGGCTTGATTTAAGTCAGAAAAATTAAATTCAATAACAATTCATAATTTCATAGCTACCAATTTAAGGATGTACACTACCAAGTCGTATCACTACGATACGACTTGCTAAAAGTGATTTCTTTTATTTTCGTATCAGTTAAGTTTTAGCTCACATTCGAAGGGCTGAAGCACCTTATACTAGGTGGGCCAAAAGTAATCACTCTGTTGGAAATCGCTGTAACTTTTTTCCATCTTTTTTTTTCTTTCATTTTTCCTAATTTCTGAAGTAAACAAACGTAGAATACGAACTGTCAAGCCATGAATCGGTTTGCTCCTAAGGAACGCGGGCATATTCTGAAGGAAACATTTCCGGGTCGGTTAATCTCTCGTTTTGGTGATTTGCACTGGTCGGCCAGATCACCCGATTTAACTGTTCCAGACTTGTTTTTATGGGGTTTTTTGAAGTCGCGGGCTTACGTCAACAAGCCTCAGACTCTTGAAGCCCCTAAGGAGAATATTCGCCTGGAATGCGAAAACCCGGTATTCTGGGAAGAGTGATGGAAAATGCCATAAAACAGGCCCGTATGGTAATCAACGATATCATTTTTGCGACTTGATAAATAAATTCTAAGGGATTAAATAAACGTATTTCATAAGCCAAACCGAAGTTTTTTTTTTACTAAGAAAAATAAAGCAAAAGAACATCGGATGATTACTTTTGGTCCACCTTGTACATACTTATGAAGTTATATTTTGCCTAGCTAATATCTTGATGTTGTTATATGGGATATTGTTTAGTTTAGAATACAACCACACTATCCGGTTCGGCAAACCCTGGACAATGCGGGGCCGGCATTAGATGTATGCTTCATTTTCCGGCATACAGTGCTCTGCATTTCAAAAACGTTTAGTTCTTAAGTGTCAGTGGCGCAACCACGGGAGGGGCTAAGGGGGCTAAAGCCCCTCCCAGACCTAGAAATTAAGAAAGGAAAAATTGCAAATGAAATATTAATCACTGCATTTCGTTGCAAATTAACATAAAAATGCGAGTATTAATGGGTTCATAGCATATTCGCCTGTTTTGCTGGTTTGTGCAAGTTTGAAACATTTTTATTTTATCTTTGCACAAATGAAAACAAGACAAATGAGCAGCTCTGAGGTGATTTTGGTGAGAAAAAATCGTTCGACTTCGATACTATTCTTTTTATCGAGCTAGACATATTTTACATCCGAAATTTTTGTGAGGCATACACAAAATAAAATTTGAATTTTTCATTGCAATTAGAATTGTGGAAGGCTCTACGCTTCGAAAATAATGTGTTTAGATCTATTGGTGAATTTAGGTGGCTTTATGTAACTGAATCAAAGCGTTGTATTCAGTTCCAGCTCTGTCAGTTCTCCTACTGTCTAGGAAGGATTGAGGAATTTTATCGAATTATGCTTAAAAGTAAATTTAGATATCCCAGGAGAATAATGGATGCTAATAGAGTTGAAATTTCGACAGCATCTATGTATGGGTCCGTTGTGGCCATAACCGGTTCGATTTTGATACGAATTTGAGCAGTAGACATACAGCTTTCCTCAAAGACCTACGCCTCAATTGATGGGCGAAAATTATTCTGCCAGATAGAAAATCAGCATTAGCTGCACCGCTAATAACATCAAAGGTAAAACATGCACTGAGTAGAGTTCTTCTTGCGGAGAGTGTCACTAAATGTATGTATTGGTAAGAAGGGAGGTTATGAAAATCGTCAGGATCTCAGTGCAAAAAGGAGAAATTGTTTTTGAGTTGATTCAAACCTGTTACAGTGTATTTCATGTAGGTACTGGTTTCCAGACAACTCAAGCATGGTACATAAAGATTTAGTGAACCAATGATTCTGAAATTCTTTAGTTCGTTTTTTAATGAAGCGAAATTTCTTATTAGTCATGGACAGTGTTATATCATATTGTAATTGAACCATAGTTTGTTGCCTAAGACTACACATAGATCTTTCATATAATCAACTCGACTCAGTTCATCGTTATGCAGTTGGTAAAAATAGGTTATAATTTCGCTCTTTCGGGAGAAGCTTATTACATGGCACTTACTGACGTTAAGGAATAAATGATTTTGATTGCATCATTCTTCGAGGGATTGTAGCTTCAGTTGAAGAAATGTTGCGTCAAAATCTGCTTGTATGGTGTTGTACAATTTAAGGTCATCAGCATAGAAAAGATGTGGAATATCAAACAAAGACTGTGATAGGTCGGAAATAAAAATTTTGAAGAGTAGGGGACCCAAATGACTGCCCTGTCGTACACCAGAGGAAACGGATAATTACACTTTGGGTATACAACCATGATATTTCACAAATTGGGTACGATTGACAAGGTAAGAACGAAGCCAACTTAGAATGGACTCAGATACCACAAATTTGTGTAATTTTTCAATTAGAATTTTATGGTCAGCTCTAACTCTTACTAAAGTCAGTATAAACTGCATCAAATTGATTCCCCTCGAGAACCTCGGAAGGATTATGAGGTTGGTTGTAGTCGATCTGCCTTTGTCAAATCCATTGTTGGGAACAAAAATCCTATTCTACATATCTACGAGGTCGTGTAAGTCTGTGACAATCAGAAACATGACAAAGTCAAATTATTTCCTATGGTCTCGAAGCGTCCAATTTCATCGAATATAATGTCTTGGTTACCTTTTCACGACGTAAAGGTTCATTTTCCTGGACACGACTGCACGACAGCGACTCGCTCATTCCATATAAAAACTTTTTTAAAATGAGAGAAAAACGAGTGGAATGAGCGAGTCGCTGTCGTGCTATAAAACATCTACATAAAAAAATAAGAGTGAATGTACCACTACCGTATAGCTTTATCCATTACTGGATAAATTCACCATTATCCATATTGTGGCATAGATTTCAAATGAATGGTTTTAGCCCCCTCCAGGGCAAAATCCTGGTTGCGCCACTGTTAAGTGTAAATGATTGATCTTTTTGCCGCCGCCAAAGAATTTTTTGATAGGCTCGCCTAATCCTTTACGCTAGCGTTTAAATTAACTTCTGTAAAAGATCCTTAACAAAACAGCCTTTAGAACAAAATTCCTTCTTTAAATATCAGGTCCACAATTAAATTAGAAACTATGCACCAGGAAAGAAAAGTAAAAACAGAAATGAAAATTCTGCCTTACACTTGTGTTTTTATAAGAATTTTTTTTTTCAAATCGCGTTGTAAGTCGAAACAAAAATTGTTGTAACTCGAGTGTTGGTCTAAATTGTTCATGCGTTGTAAGTCGAAATGTCCTAAGTCGAAGCGTCCTAAGTCGAGGGATACCTGTATACATAATATGGATGGCCACAGGGAAGAAGTAGGTAAGTCCAATTTTTCCGAAAATAAGATAAATACATTTTCGAAGAGGAGAATTCGTATTACATATGTGTATGAAATCAGGAGCCTCAAATCAAAGACATAACAGTACAAATCGATTGTGTATATTTAGGTAACTTCTCGTTTTACCATCAACTTTAGATAAGTCGAGTTACCTAGTTATTCCCAACGACCGTTGGGCATATCAGCATACTTATACACAGAGTTCAATTTAATGATAAATTCATAAATTTATACGTTAATTTTACTATGATATTAGAGAGTTTTAGCAAGTCGTATGGAATAAAACGACATAATTTGACATTCCATATAAAAATTCGCTTGTCTACCGTATACGAAACAAAATATTTTAATTTTGCATGTCCTAAGTAGGCATTGGTGTAAAAAACGACAAATTATTTCGCCAATTTCGACTGTTTCCAGAGCATTAAATATACGGAAATACACCCATGCCTACTTGGGACATGCAAAATTAAGATATTTCGTTTCGTATACGGTAAGTAAGCTAATTTTTATATGGAATGTCAAATTATGTCGTTTTATTTCAAACGATAAGCTAAAACTCTCTATTAATAATTTTTTTTTGCGAAACCGTAAGAAAGAAATAATAATGAAAAATGTTTAATTGTTCTATAAAATTTGAAATTATCTGAAGTATTGCCTGCCTTCATCTTAATGGATTATTTGGTACACTGGTCAAACTATTTAAATCACAAAAATCATAGAATGTGGTATGATTGAATAAGTGGCATGTCCAATTTTTAATTTAAATTGTTTAAAACGACATGTTTAATAGCATACATATAACTCTAATCGAGGGTTAAATATTTTTTCGACTACTGTATTCAGTAAGCTAAACGCCAGAGTATGCCGTTTCCCATATTCGAAATTTTAACATTCACAATATTTTTATTATGATTATTGCTGCTATGCTGTGTTCACAACAATTCTAATAATTATTGTGAAAAAAGGAACATGCTATCGGAAACGGAAATTGTCAAAATTTACCGTTTGAGTGTATAGTGATTGCATTGTTCTTTTTCTGGTGTGGTTTTAAAATTGTATCGCAATTGGAATATATTGTATTGAAAATAGCAAGGTAAATATTTAAACGAATTTTAGTTTATTGGTGTGTAGTGTACTTAAAAATATCTTTTCAAGATGTCACTAAATGATGATGGTAGAATGGTTTCAGATTATGAATTTTCCTATTCCGGAAGCTCGCCTTTGGCAGGTTATGAACAAAGAGTGCAAGGTATTTCTGCGATACACGCTTTTATTTTGCTATTTTAGTTTATAAGTGTAAAATACTTAATAAATATTGGGTTTCTGTGCTCAATATTTTCTTTTTACATTTAAGATGTCCACAGTGAGAGCGTAGTAGAACATCAGAGCATTCCGATGAAAAACACCACGAGAGAGGCCAGAAGATGCAGGAAAACATTAAGAAATGTTGGTCAAGAATATTTATCTTCTGCCGGTAAAACAGTCCGTTCAAGGTCTATGGGTGAATTAACTACCTGTCGGATGAAATGTTCCATAAGAATTCCCGACGAAGACAGACGAGTTTGTTTCGAAGAGTACTGGAATTTAGGAAGTCGGGATAGGAGAGCATCATATGTGGCATCTCTGATAACTATTAGAAATAAAAAAACTCAGAAGTTAAATCCCACCATCACGCGAACTTGTTCGTGCTCGTATAACCTTGTTGTAAATAGTAAACAAATAGATATATGTAAGTGTTGCCTTGTAGAAACATTAGGTGAAAGAAAAGGTTTTGTCGAACTTGTTTTAAAAAAGAAAAAAATGTCTTCGTCCGGAATAGTACACCTAGATCGCCGTGGCCTTGCTCCTCCCAAAAATAAGCGCACTGACACCGTTGTTAATGAAATAAGACAACACATAGAATCTTTTCCCGCATACGAGAGTCATTACTGCCGAGAACACTCATCGAAAAAATATTTATCCTCCGATTTAAATATTGCTAAGATGTACAATTTATACAAAGAAAGTAAATCTAACCCTGTTTCACTTTCCCTTTACTCTCACTCAATGCTTTCATCAGATGAACTTAAGTTTTAAAAAACCAAAAAAAGATACGTGCCACAAATGTGATATTTTGCATTTAAAAATAGCGTCATCGTCAGGAGATGAAAAATCTTCCCTTATTTCCCAAAGAGACGTGCACCAAGCTCTCGCTGAAGCAGCTTATGCAGCCAAGCGGATAGATAAGTTGGATGCTAAAACGAACCAAGCAAAGAAAGCTTTTGCTTTTGACTTGCAACAATGTCTGCCAACACCGTATTTACGGACGTCAGTGTCGTTTTACAAGAGGCAATTATGGAGTTTTAATTTGACCATTCATGATCTGGCCACAGACGAATCAACATGCTACATGTGGGATGAGTCAATATCAGGAAGAGGAGCAAATCAAATCGCTTCTTGTCTCTTTAAACATCTTCAAAATCTACCATTACATATTGAAGAAGTGACCTTCTATTCTGATCAATGCGGGGGACAAAACAAAAACTCCATTCTTCCGCAAATGTTTCTGTATATACTGCAACAAAATTAAAAATATTAAAATTATTAACCACAAATTTTTGGTAAGCGGCCACACTCATATGGAATGTGATAGGGATCATGCTAATTGAAAAAAGAAAAAAAAAAACGACTAACATGAAAATTAACCATTTAAATGATTGGTTGCAATTAGTTCGGATTGCTAGAAATAAAAATCCGTTCACTGTAGTGAAAATGAAAATAGAAAATTTTTACGATTTCGCCCTTCTTGGGAAAAAAGGAGGTCCATTTTTAATTCAAAAAGTTGATCTCTCCGGACAGAAATTTTTTGAATGCCAATCCAGTGGCTGCAATATAGGCAGAATGAAATGCTTTTTTTTTTTTCAAAAATAATTTAAATACGAACAACGAGTTCAATGCGATGAAGTTCCGGGGTGGGGCAAAATTAATAAACAAGTGAAATTACAATTAGTTGGGCCAGTGACGATAAGTGAAGCTAAAAAAAGGACATCATGGACTTGCTTCCACTTATTGATAGTATATAGTATGAGTTCTATAAAAATTTGAAAACGGACACCACTGACCCGAAAGATCCCGATTTGATTGAAGTTAATGTAGATCAAGAGGAACTTCTTCAACTTAAGATGGTAAGTTTTGTAAACGAAGAAAGACATAAAACTATTTGCTTTAGTTTTTCTTACCAAAGTTGACTCATCCCTCATGTAACATGTAGAATTTTCTGTAGGTACTGAGCTAATGGCAAGGTTCAGCTTTATAATTGCCTCTTGCAGTAAAAAAACTGATATGGGAAGTTACATTTAAGGATCAAAAGCGAAAATTGTATTATTAAGTTGCTTCAAGAACTTTTTATGCTTTTTATTTTGGGATGATTTTCCGTTTTTTGACATGGTGGCATTTAACTAAATTTAATTGACACGAAGAGAAATTTGTCACTTATGTATATATTTAGAAAAAAACATTAGATTATTACCTACTTAACGGTTTTTGTAAAAATAAATGATTATTATTAGTATGAAAAATGTTAACTTTATTTATCACCATTAAAGTGTTGTGCATAAGTAGCTAAGTAGCTGGTGCATAATTAGGTAAGTCTAGTTTTTCCTCCCATAATACATATTTTAACGAAAATTAATAATATACGAAAAACATGGATGAAAATTAACTATTCCACCAAAAATTACACTAATGTAGCCATTCCATGATTTTGGAGAAGGAAGTAAACTTTAAATTCGCTGCCCTGAAAATTTTTTGTTTAGACTTACCTACTTCTTCCCTACCGCCATCGTATAATGTACTTTATACAGGGTGTCCAACGACTCATGGTACATACGATAATGGGAGATAGTACAGCTCATTTGGGTACAATTAATGTTCTACATGACCCCTCTATCTTTAACCGTTATAAAGTTATAGCTTTTTTTGTAATTAGTGTCTAAAAGGTTGATTTGCCGACCAAAATAATTTTTTGCCCCACTCCCAAATATTTAATCCGATATTTGACTTCAATTTCTGAAACTGCACCTAAAACCCTACCCAGATACAACCATTCAAACTTTAAAGAAATTCGAAAATTTATATTTTCTTGAAAATTCAAATTGTAAAATCGTAACGGTATTTTAAACTGACAAATGTGCAAAGTTGACAAAAGTTGCCTCATAATGTTAGCTTTCGAACAACATATAAAAATTAGGGTCTAAGGATTTGAAAAATTGCATATCTTACGTGTTAAAGAACAAAAAACATGGTTTCAAGAGAATAATCAAAGTAAACGTTTCCACAATTTATATACGAGTTTTATTTAGTTAACACGATTTTTTTTAATAAACAATGAAAAAAAAACACGAGATCGAGGTTAATTTCTGACGCGGCCGAAATTTGGATACCCTTCTCTTCTCGGGCTAATACAGTATAACCTCGATAATTGCAACTAATTAATGCACAGGGTAGTTGCAATTTCCGAAATTTTGCAATTTTCGAGTCGGTTTTATTGTACAGAAAAACAACAACAAAAATAGCCCTTTTGGAGGAGTCCTTGTTGGATTAGGTATTTAAGTACTTGAGCAAAAAAAAATCAATGAACAAGAAATTCCCTTTATAAGCCACAGGAAAATTTTGGTTATTTTTAAATGCCCTAGGCTTCTTGGCCTTTCCGATCACCAGTAGCTTCACTTTATGCGTCCCGGTCGCATTCGTACATGCCAGGAAAGTTATTCTCTCCTTGCTAACTTTTCGCCCGGGTGCAGAAGATTCACGAAAATGGAAAAGAGTCTTATCTGGGAATAACTTCCTTAACAAGCCATATTCATATGCATTGTGGATCTGTTCTGGCTTTAATTGCATCTCACTGAACGGTTCGACGGCTGAAACATTACTGGACAGTTTTTCTCTACAAATCTTCAACAGCCGAATTCCATGTGGTTTTTTAAATTTAAATAACCAACAATTGCTTGCATTAAGTCCGGTGGAAGGTTCCTAAATTTCGCTGTGGAGATGTTTGGCTTTTTCTTTTAACCTTCAAGCGGCGGGCGTCATTTTCAGACATAGCCGGGCGCGCGGCGGTAATTTACCGCCCTCGTCTTTTCCCCTCCATTTGCGCTCAACCGTACAGCTTACATTATCATAATTATGGTAAACTGACAGAAGAGCATGTCCCAAATAAGTTATCATCATAAAAACTATTATCTGGTGAACAATAAAACAAGTTCTGCAGTTTTAGCGAAACACGTTACCTCAGTGATATTACACAGAGTACACACATTTTGCACACAACTATATACCAAAATATACCATCCCCGAACGTTTGATGACCGCTGGAAAGGAATGGAAAGTAAAATTTACTCAACATTTTAATGCATCGTATGTATAACAGTATGACTTAACAACACATACTTCTCCCACCACGATCCGGCCAACGGGAGAAAAGCTATGCTTGTTTATATGATCAGGGCGGTAAATTACCGCCCGCGCGCCCGCTTGAAGGTTAACAATAATTCAGCTAAAATCGGTATGTTTTTTTATTGTTGCTGCATCAACCCCTTATATAACGCAGCCTCCATTTTTAGGAATTCGGATTGGCGCGTGGTTTTTCTCTTATCAGAGACAACCTCCGCTGTCGCCACATATTTCAGCCTCGCTTTTCCTAATTCGACTAATTGTCGATTTATCCACCTCATATTTCGGAGACAACGTTGCCAATGATGGCCCTTTCCAGTTCCTTTGCAATTTCCGCTTTGTTTCAGCAAAAGGAACTTGTGAGTTTTAGCCGACACTTTTTGTTAAAAACAACACCGTTAGGAAGCCAAATCCAAACTAATAGGTGCCGCTAGGCAAACTCGTTTCTTTCGGTTAATAATAAAAACCGTTTTCTATTTCCGGGTAAAGACCATGAATACCTTAAAATTAAAGAATGACTCTAAAATCGCAACAGTCGTTGCAAATTTAGAGTCTACAATGGGAAATATTTTCTTTGGAAATATATCGACTCTAAAATTGCAATTAGCGTTGCATATTTAGAGTCTTCAATGAGAATAACTTTATAGTTGCAAATATCGAGTATTGCAATTATCGAAGGTTGTAATTATAGGGGTTACACTGTATTTTTTTTTCCGGCGTACATGACTAATGTTTAACCCCCCATTCATTCACTTCCGTTTTCACATAAGTTTCGTTACCTCGATGAGACATATTTGTGAGAGGTTTGGTTAGAATAATTGCACTAACACACATTTGCCAGTTTAAAGTACCGTTACGATTTTACAATTTGAATTTTCAAGAAAATAACAATTTTTCGAATTTCATTAAAGTTTGAATAGTTGTATCTGGGTAGGGTTTTAAATTATTTAATTGGCAAAACAGTTATTTTATGTAGAATTTTGTGCAGTTTCAGAAATTGAAGTCAAATCTTGGATTAAATATTCTGTCATCGGTACATTCTGATTCATCGGCTGTGCATCTATTCTTAGTCGTAGCTCCATCATACATGTCTCGTATCATCCTGACGTATGTCCCAGGGAATTAAGTGCTCTAAAGGCCAACCATATCAGATCACGAGCTACTCTATCGAATGCCTTTTCCAAATCGATGAATACAAAGTGCAAGTCCTTTCGTCCTGCTCTATACTTTTCCATCGTAATACGAATGCAATGAATCGCATCGACCTTCAACAAAGCCGCATTGATTGGGTGAATTCAGATTGTAAGACGAAACCGGACGGGTAAAATTGCAAGACAAGAACCATCGTTCTTATAATGTGAAATGCACAATGCTTGTCTGCTGGCCACTACAAAAGCTCTCGCCGTCCGTTTGTTTGTGCTAATAAAACGATTTAGTTGGCCTTAGCTGCTGCAGGATATTCACCCGCGCAGGAATCCCTTTCAACGTCTTTTCTAAAACCCCTCCCGAAATATTTATCTGCGTACGCCCCTGTCCTGGACTATATGGAAAACAGCCTAATTATATTTTCTGCGAAGGAGGTCGGCACTTATTTATTCTGCATTAATAAAAACACACGCCCATTTATTATCAAAAAATGTATATAATTTTTATTTTGTTATTATTTCAAATACAAAATAGTCATTAGAAAACAAAAACAATTTCTTTTTTTCTTTTTGTACAAAGGTATATATGTGAAAAGGTATAAACCAAAAAAAATAAAAAAAAAAAACAAAATTAGAAAGATTTCAAAGATTCGTCGGATAAGCAGAACAAAAAAATTAAGAATTTTAAATTCCATACTAACTTAAACGAAAGCACCATCGACTTAAGTATTTCAACTATATGTATTTCATAAACATCTATCAAACAATACAGTGGTAAAATATATATTCACAATATAATATAAAAAAATTTCAGTTTTCATTTCTCTTTTATATTATGCATTTTTTTTATATGAACATTTTTATTTTGTCGTTTCTTTTGTCGTAATAGCAATATAATTATAGTTTCAACAGCTGGATTTTTCTTTACATTCACTTTACAATTTACATACATAGATAGTAATAATATTTTCAGTTTTATTATTGGAATTTTGTTTATAAATTATCTGGTTGTTTTAAATATTTTTTTTCCAAAAATTTTGAAAACAATTTCATATTTTTTTTTGTTCTTTTGTAATCGGTAAGTTTATCAAACAATTTTTTTTAACTAAATTTTGTATTGATTTTTTTTGCTTTATTTTATTTTGTTTGTATAATGTTTGTGGATTTTTTCAATCAAATTTGACTTTTTTTATACATACATATATTAGTCTATCTTTTCATATTGTTTGTCTTAAATAATAAGGTTGACTTAACATTTAAATATATAAGATCATATATTTACAATTTTTTAATAACTAGATATAGTCTGCCATTTAAAGAATTTTCATTCTTTCATCTTTTATAATAATTTTCTTTGCTTTTCAGGTTTTTTTTTTGTCCAGATAGAAAGAAAGTAGGAATAAGAGACAGTGACAAAACTAAAATAGAGTGTGCCTAATAACTAAAAAAAAAAAAAATGTTAAGTGTATAAAAATACTTTTCGCCTGGAATGTTTTTTGTTTGTTTCTTGATACTGAAAAAGGCAATCGATTACGTATTTTACGTACAGAATAAATCGACCAAATTGAAGGAAAATAATCATGAAAAATACTTTTCAAAAAGCTTCCTAATATCTTGAATATTTAAATAAACAGGAAGACATTATAACAACACTAAAGCTAATAAAATTTTAAATCTCTTGTTGTGCCATATTGTCATCGGCTTACAAGCATTTTAAATGCATAGTTGCCGTCTAATGTATTTTTGTATTTTTTTTTTGTAAATTGAAACTTCATGGACGACAATGACTGAGGAACACACAGCTTTATATTAAAAGAAAATATTGAATTATCTACACAAAATTAAGTTATTCAATTTATTCATTTATCACTGGGATTAGATTTTCAATTTCAGGCTGATCCAATATCAGAAAAGGACATTTTATAAAATGCATACGTAAATTAAATTTGAGCATGTAACCATCGAACAAAAAAGCGATTGAGCTTGGATTAAACCTTTCTCACAAAAAAAATTTAAATATGAAATTTGCTGTCATGTCATTTTTAGGACATGTTCACTCAACCTCTCAGTGGAACATGTATTATTCAAAACTCGGGAAAGATCTGCTGGAAACAAAGAATAACATGAAAGAAATACAAAAGAATATAAAACGACCGTTACACAATATCTTGAATTGTATAAATAAACACACAATCATTCCTTCAGTTTCATATATTACGCAACCTTAATGGAATCACATCCAAGGCCAGAGCATGTTCTGTCCATATGTATCCTTATACGCTTTCAATCCATACGTGTAGGGTATTTACGAGTATACTAACCTAACCTAAGAAGGAGAGACAAAAACAATCGTCTGACTGACTCAAATGTTCATCTTAAAAATATGCCTTCATTTCCTATTCCTATAAAGATACTCTCTAAATTGTATAAGAAGTATGTGCTTGTATAGTATAGGAAAACACACTATACAACCGCCACTTAACTAAGGACTTGTGTTTCGGGGAAAAATATTTAAGGATCGAGGGAAAAAAAGGGAATTTACTTTGTCTAATTTTCAGATTCATCTCATGAAAATTTACTAACGAAATTCCATCGTTGTGTTTCCAATTCGGGATTACAACGTTGTGCCGTAATGCCCTGCTCGTGCACGTACAACGAATCCAGACAGATATTCATTTTAGAATGCTGTATGAAACCACCGTCTCGCAATTTCCACAATTGATTTTCCGAATCATCGCAGAATTTCAGTACGACATGTGAGCTACGTGCGAAATTGACTAGGGTCAAGCACATATCGTGATGTTTAATTTGTCCTCGTTTCGTTATTGTCCATTCCTGATTGCCGCCCGTATTATGGCATGTGTAGAGTCCTGTAACAAAGAGATAAAGTGGAAGGCATTTAGTATGTTGTGACCATCAAGAGAAGGAGATAATGGTTAATGGTGTATGCAGACACTTATGTGAATATGTAAGGATATATGTATATAGATTTCCGAGCTTTTGAATAGAAGTTGCTTAATTTATTGGGATAATGGCACATTTTAGTGCCGATGAGAAAGTGATAATAGCGCCGATAAATGATATAGAATAGTAATTTATATCGAACAGCTCCTTTCACTCTTTTACAACTTTTTGAAATGAAATGAATGTAGCAGTCGTTGAACCATTGATGGAAAACAGTAGGTTGGGTTTTTACACGTAAGTTTTGACTAATTCAAATAAATAAAAATCAAGCAGCCATCTCCCGATTTAACCTCGTAAGGACGTAAGTTACATACAGTTAATTTTATTTAATGTCAAATGGTACCAAGGAGCAGGGCCCGCTCTAGCAATTATGCCGCCCAAGGCAAGACGACAAAATACTACGCCCCTACGATTTTCAAGAGGTACTTGGGATGCGTTAACTTTAGTATATGGGCAGGATGTTTATTGGACACATTTTAAGTTTAAATCCCATCCAGAAATTAGTACTATATTTGAAGAATCGATACAAAAACAAATCGTAAAATCAGCCAGATTCCCTTTTACCCCAGGAAAATTGGCATTTCACTTCGGAAAAATTAAGGGAAAGCTGAATTTTTGCATGAGGTTTTCTTTCGAGGTCCTAAACAAGACCCTAAAAGTCCCCGTCTCTACGAGTGTCGCTAGCGGTGCTACAGAGGGTCAAAGACCCTCGAAAACAGGTTTTCCGGATTTTTTCGATAACGGTAGCATATACAGAAAAGTCGTGTATGGCAAATTTGAAGCTCTTGTGAAATACCGAATACGTTCGGGTATTTCTAACGGTGCCAGGAGGTATTTTTAACAATGTTTCACATAAATCTCTATAACGGTAACTCGAACTAAAAGCTTTTGTATGGAAAATTTGTAGTCTATGTAGTTTTGAATAAAGCGGTCAAATTTCATATCAATACGTGCAGCCTTAAGGGCGCTATGGGGGTTCAAACGTTAAAAGATGTGTTTTTTGGGGTTTTTCGTGTACTCTATGATCTTCTCGGAGAAATTTGTAGCTTCTGTGGCTGTTAGTAAGACGCCAAAAGTCCCCAAAGATGGGGAAGTTATGAGGGTCCAAAGATTCAATTAAACTGTTTTTGGGAAATATCTCTATAACGGTACCGTGTACCGAGAACTGTTATATGGCGAATTTGTAGCACAATAAAGGTATTTTTCGTTATTTTCGTGAATTGCTTTATAACGATTCGGGATGGAAGCCTGTAATAATTTGTTGCTTCTGTAACTTCAAATTAATATGCCAAAACAACTCATTTACCCTTAAACCGCCAAGGAAGTTATGAGGGGTCAAAGTTAAACACAAGGCCGCTTCCCGGAAAATTTTTAATAACGGTAACCTCTAGAGGGAAACCGTCTGAGGCAAATTTGTAGCTCGTGTAGCTGTTAGTATGACGTCAAAAGTCCCCAACGATGGGAGCCCCCCTAGCAAAGTTATGAGGGGCCAAACATCCAAATAAGCAGTTTTTTGGAAATATATCTATAACGGTAATGTGCACCGAAAGCTGTTATATAGCGAATTAGAATTTTTTACAACTCTTAAGTAAATGTTTAAATTTCAGATCAATACGTGCAGTACTAAGGGCGCTATGAGGCTCCAAACCTTACAATTTCGGTATTTTTGGTTATTTTCTTAAAAATCTCCTTAACGGTAACGTATACCGGAGGCAGTCTGTAAAAATTTGTTGTTTGTATGGTTCCAAATAAAATGCTCCAGAGATATGAATGCACCTGAGGCAACCATACGTGCACACATACACTACATACTACACATACCTTCCTCAAAAATTAGTTAGTTTAAACGTTGTAATGCACGTATGGTTGCCTCAGGCGCATTCAAATCGGTGGAGCATTTTATTTGGAACCATACAAAACAACAAATTTTTACAGACTGCCTCTGTTATACGTTACCGTTACAGAGAATTTCAGGAAAATAACCAAAAATACCGAAATTGTATGGTTCGGACCCTCGTAGCGCCCTTAGCATTGCGCGCATCAATCTGAAATTCGAATATTTAATTAAACGTTGTATAAGCTACAAATTCGCCATATAAAAGTTTTCGGTGCTCATTACCGTTATAGAGATATTCCCAAAAAACTGAATTTTTTTATGTTTGGACCCTCATAACTTCCCTACGGGGGTTTCCATCGTTGAGGACTTTTGACCCCTTACTAACAGCCACATGAGCTAGAAATTTATCTAAGATTAGTTCTCTCAAGAGGTTACCGTTATTAAAAAAAATCCGAGAAGCGGTTTTTTGTTTAACTTTGACCCTCATAGCTTCGTTGGGGCTCGCATAGATAATTTGTTTTGGCATTTTAAGTTAAGATTACAGAAGCAACATATTGTTATAGGCCTCCCTCCCGAATGCGTTCCCGTTTTGAAGAAATTCACGAAAAACCGAAAAATACCGTTATGGTACGGTTCAGACCCTCATAGCGCCCTTAGCATTGCACGCATCGATCTGAAATTCGGATATTTAGTTGAGCGTTGTATAAGCTACAAATTTGTCATATAACAGTTTTCCGTGGACGTTACCGTTATAGAGATATTCCCCAAAAACTGCTTAATTGAATCTTTGGACCCCCATAATTTCGTTAGGGGGCCCCCATCTTTGGGGACTTTTGGCGTCTTACTAACAGCCACATAAGCTACAGACTTTTCCCAGAAGACCAGAGAGCACACTCCCCCGTCTTAGCGCCATTCACGAAAAACCCCAAAAAACACCTTTTTTTAAGGTTTTAGTACGAGTTACCGTTATAGAGATTTTCTTGAAAAATTGTTAAAAATACCGTTAGACTCATGGCACCGTTAGGAGTACCCGAATGTATTCGGTATTTCCATCGTTTATTGAAAAAGCACAAGAGCTTCAAATTTGCCATACACGACTTTTTTTGTGTATACTACCGTTATCGAGATATTCAGAAAAACCTGTTTTCGAGGGTCTTTGACCCTGTGTAGCACCGCTAGCGGCACTCGTAGAGACGGGGACTTTTAGGGTCTTGTTTAGGACCTTGAAAGGAAGGCTCATGCAAAAATCCAGCTTTCCCTTAATTTTTCCGAAGTTTGGCCAAATTTTTGTTAAAATTTCCTTTCGTATTTCTTTATGCTCATCGTGTGCTGATTGATACAAATTGGCACATAGATTTAACTCCGGTTTGGGTTGTGTTACTACTAAGTCTTCTTCTTCTTCTCAGTACCATATATGTAGCTCCATATGGGGCCATGGTGCGTTAACTCAGTCGTTGGGCAATTTCGAGTCAACGTTACATTGCATATCATTTCGGAGTGTATATAATGTTGCAAGCACTACATATTTCCTATCCGCACATGTACGGAAATTTTGGTCCACGACGAGATTCGATCTCCGGATCTCTAGGTTACTAGCATCGTAGAGTGCGACTCAACCAAGTGAGCCACAGAGCGTGTCGTTAGTGGAAAAATATTCTGCCGATATTGCATTATTGGAATAATTCTGAAGGTTATATAAGATCCTTAGAACCTTAAGGTTAAAGAAAAATTATTGGTGAGATCTCGGCTGCTCAGTTCAGGCTCTAGTTTCTAGCTTCGGGTGCTATGTTTTGTTTTACCAAAAATAAAATGCAAAATCTAGGATTTTTATATAAATTCGGATCAATATTTTTTTTCCTTTCAATCACAAACGTTTGGTGCTAAATTTGATTTTGGAAATTTTTTTATTGCCATTAAACACATTTTGTAAGAGAACGGTGCACTTTGCAATTTTGTTAAAAATAACGGTTTTAGTGTTTTTTTTTCTTATAGGTTTACGTTGATGTCAGTTTTCTTCATTGGAATTTAAAGTGTTGCTGTCCTTTGTCAGTAGCAATTATAAAGTTCCTCCCTCAAGTTTGTGACCATTAATTTATAAGCGTTGTTTTTACCGAACATGAGTTCCAGCTTTCTTGTAGTTTTCTTCATAGTTCTAGCCAAAATTCCGCCCAAAAATTTGGCACCCCGGGCGACCGCCCGTCTCGGTTGCTGCAAACCAACGCCATCTAGATATACAAGCCAGATTATCAGCTGATAAAAATGTCGCTAAGAAACCCAACTAACACGTATTACAACAATAGCAATAGAAATAACCACGCTAAGAACCCAAATTTTCGAAATCGAATTTCGACAGTCCGGCCTGTCTATCAAAATGGCCGTTCGCAGTTCCAGTTCCGACTCCGCACGGGTTTGGTTGCAAAGATATCGCAACAAACCCGAAATCAATCTGTACACATTGTTTATTAACATTAGTGTCGATTAAAAAGCAAATTTTGCCTAAACATTAATTAATAATCAAAACATTTGATAATAACATCAACAACCGACCGGACATATCTAACCTCACATACTTGAACTTGCCATTTTCCATAGCTATCGATGGATCATCTCGAGAGTGCGGTATGACAGCCCCATGACGTAGTGTTCCGATTTCTTCCGTTCCTATATATGTTTTGAGGCTTAACGAGGAACACACTTGGGTGAAGTTTGGTTAATATGGGTACATAAAGAAAAAAAAAATCTTAGAAGAACCTAATTTTCAGGGGCAGCCTTATGACCCCATTGTCCAATTCCATTCGTTCCGACATATATACCTATGTTACTATGTTATAACTTCGTTTCACATGACTTCGCATTTAAGCCGTAGAATTCGCATTTAAGCCGATATTTAGTTCGGAAGATGACTAAAATTACAATTTTGAACCTTTTTACAAAAATCAATGTTTAAAGTGCTGTCTTTTGGGACCCTTTGCACCTACAAAGCTGGAGGTGGGCTCAAATTAAAGAATGTTTTGTTAGCTTTAAGAATTCGGTAGAAGGCTTTCTTGTAGGAAGCACCTTTTGGAAATTACAAACCAAAATATGAAAAAAGTCCGAAAAATTTGAGGTTTTTTGAGGGTCACGGGGTTAGCACAGATTTTTCGAAGTTGCAAACTTGGTGGTACACTTATCATAACAATATCCCAAAAACCCAGAGCCGAGCTATTTTTTTGCGACCTAAAATCATAAAATGACTGGCCTATGACTCCGAGATATAGCTATTTGTGACTATTGGTGATTTGGAACAACGGAAAGTCAATATTAGTAACCATTTTCACTCAGATCGTATAGATATAGAATAGATATAGAACGTATTCCAGAAATCCCAGTTTCGTACAATTTTTTTTGTATCAACTAATCACGCTCGTTGGGCCGAGTTTTCAAACTCGGCATGACCCGCCGCAATCGATCGAAGTGTACTGTACAACATTATGCTGAATTTTGGTATACCGGCAAAGTTAGTGCGACTCACAAGGATGACGATGACTAATACCGTCTCGCAGGTCAGAGTACAGAATCGACTTACTGACCTATTTGAAACTCGTTCTGGACTCAAGCAGGGCGACGGGCTGGCGCCGACGCTCTTCAACCTTTCTTTGGAGTATGTAATTCGAGCCATGAATATGGACAGCAGCGGAACGCTACTCATCAAGTCGACTCAATTAGTAGCGTACGCCGACGATATCAACATCATGTCTCGAAGGTTGGGTGATGCAGAAAGCCTTCTGCATAACCTCAATAACGCCGCAAAGGAAGTTGGACTACATATCAACGAAAGCAAAACAAAGGCCATGATGCAATCGAAAACAAGGACGCCAGCAAATTCAAGCATCACAGTGGGGGACCTTAGTATCGAGTATGTAGACAACTTCAACTATCTGGGTTGTAACTTATCAAAGGACGCCAACGAAACAGACGAAATTAAGCGACGGATACAACTAGCCAATAAGACTTATTTCTCGGTCCTCCCTATAATTAATTCGAAACTTGCGCACAGTAACACGAAGCTCCGCGTGTACAAAACGATCATCCGACCCGTGCTATGTTATGGCTGCGAAACATGGACCCTCACCCAAGCCTCCGAAATTTTGCTAGACCGATTCGAACGAAAGGTCCTTCGGCGAATTTTCGGGGGGCCGTTCGCGAGCGAGACCAATGGCGTATCCGGTACAACCATGAGTTGTATCAATTGTACGATGAGCTGGAAGTATCGAAAATCGTGAAGCTTCAACGTTTGCAATGGGCGGGGCATGTACAACGGATGGACGATAATCGCATGCCAAAGAAAGAGATGAACGCACAACGAATTGACGGAGCGAGGTTGCGTGGACGACCGAGAGCTCGCTGGAAAAAATTCCGTAGGTGAAGACGCCCACCAGCTGCTGGGCTTCCGAAACTGGAGGACAAGGTCGCGTAACCGCGACAATTGGAGGTCAAAGATTCAGGCGGCCAAGGCCCGACGTCGGGCTATCGTGCCACATTAATGATGATGATGATGACCCGCCGCAAGTTTATTATTCATTATGATAAGAAATATTCTTATCGTAGCCTAATAAATACTAATTATGGGGTCGACTATTGTTGACCACATAATTAGTATTTGAGAGATTCTTTAAAGCAGTAAAAGTAGGTATGTACATATTTCTTGGATAGTCAACTATGGCACATTGGGGTGAGGAATTGAATATTATTTGAACATAACAGGACGAAGAACGCCGATTAAACTTTTTCATAAAAATAACTAACCGTCAATGCCTCATACTCGCGAATAGTATGCGTCAGCTTAAAGTCCATATACCAGGCATGTCAAACTGGCGGCCCGCGGGCCCACCTCGCAGTTCTGTGCGGGCCGCGGCCATGTTGAAGCTTCAAAATGTGTATCAACAGAAAAATGATGAAATTCGTAAGGTGAAAAAATTCAGCCGTTGAACTCAAGTGTAAAAAAATTACTAAAACTCGTCAGTGGCTTTTGCAATCCTCACGTATTTTAGGAATTTTTCTCCAAATATACTACAAACCATTTACTGCTTTTTTGTAAAGGAAAATACACAGTATCTTCATGAATCTGTTCTGTCCCGAAATACAGTTAATAAAAAATTGGTTGGCTTTACTGAACATGAATTGAGATTTTTTTTTGGAAAACCGGCAAAGCTTTAAAAACTCCGAGGAACTTGGAGTTGGTGACTAGAACACCTGGGTGTGAAATTTCAACAAACAATTACAGCCCAAGTGCCTGACTTTTAAGCCCTATACTACTTATCAAGCTGTAAAGGTGGATGGGTCTCTTTTTGCGACCTTTTTGCCAAAATTATTTTAACCTGTCTATATGACTGGTGCGACAATTTCTTTTATCATTTGTCCAAAATTTTGCACAAATTATGTAAATGGCAAATAGTGGTTAGTTGAAGATCAATCATATTTTCACATTTTCGCTTCTTGTCTGAATTTTGTAATGTTATTGAAGTACATTTTGTCGCGAATAATCCTGGAGCCGCTATAGTCATCCAGAGCTACTGACATCTTTCAATAGTAATATTCTGTAATCAACTTTCGTAATAAGATTTATACAAGTCTTTGAAATTGTTCTCCTGCGGCCCACCCAAACCTGCGGGCGGAGAGTGTTATTTGACCCGGGCAAGGTTTTGAGTTTGACACCCCTGCCATATACCAATGGCTGCTAAAAACATCAAAATCTTAAAAAGAAAGAGCGAAGCGTTTATTAAAAGTACACAATAACGTTGTTTTGAAAAATGGTTTTGAATACATAAATCCCTTCTATTTCATAAAATGAGAGACGTTTTCAAAGGTCTTAGGCTAGGCTGCTTCTTTTTGTTTACTTAACAAACTGAATTAAGATGCGATTTCATGAAACAAAACACCAAGGAAATTTGCTGGAATTTTTCTGCCCAGAACCAATGATAGTTTGACCCAAATTCAGCTTCAGTATCACAGTACAAAATTCACTATTTAAAGACCAACCGATAAGTTTATTTTAATGGACAGGTAAAATAAACTCCAGCTCTTTCTGTAAAATACAGTCAACAGCGAATGCATATTTTGATGTAGTTTGCATTTCAAAATTAAAATGGGAATTCTTCTTGGAATTATAAAATTATTATAAATATTTTTACTTACCTACTACACCATCAATAAGATGTCCCATTGTATCTAAGCAAAAATGATTTTGTCTCAATGTTCCTAGGTTTTGTGTTTCAGGCACTTGAAGTTCAGGATAAACATTCTCGAGATACCATTTGAACGGTTTGCAGTGCAATTTCTCTCTCAACGCCAGTCGGTCTTCAATGCTGCAAGCAAATTGTTAAGAGAACATTCACGTTAGTTGTTGCAATTCACAAAAATACCATTCAGACGACTTACTCTCCAAATGGAACATTCTTGGCCAACGGCACGGCAGCATAATAATACTTCTTATAATCATCCATCCAAACTTCAGCCGCCCGACGTGTATTCTTTGCAAAAACATTGCCACTTCCACCGGGGAATGTGTACGGATGTCGTTTACGGAAAACGTGTCCAACACGACTGCACGGAATAATTTCCAAACTGCCACCGCATTGCCAGACGCGGAATGAAATTTCCAAATTCTCACCACCCCAAACGTCCATTTTCATATCATATTTGCCCAATTTTTCGAAATATTTCTTATCAATCACAAACAATCCGCCAGCAATCATAGGTGTACGAATGGCACGAGTCGGATCTCTAAGACGCTCCTGGCGTTCCTCCTGATTCAGATATTCCCATTTGAACACCAAATTCCAATCGAATCCACCACGTAAATCGGCCGATGCGCCGATATATTGAAAGGTGTCCATGCTGATGACATCAATTACAGGACACACTACACGCGTTGGATCCTCGGCAACGCGCTCGAGAAGTGGTTCCAGCCACTTTTCGTTGCATTCGACGTGACTGTCCAGGAATGTGAGAACACTAGCCTTGGCTGCTTCGGCACCACGCACACGTGAACGGACCAAACCTTCACGCTTTTCATTGCGAATGATACGAACTTTGTTGATTTTCGCCAGTTCCAAACCGTCTTCGGCTGTGGAAGAAAATGGTACACTTAAGGCTATCGAGATTAAAGGGGGAATATTTCGTTTACTTACGATTATCACTGAAATCATCGACCAGCACGATTTCTTTGATTAAATGTTCGGGACTACGGTTGAGGACACTGTGAAATTGTGTGAAATTGAAGACAAGTTTAGATTGAAATTTATTAACGAAAAAAAAAAAACACTGAAATTCTGTATTACCTAACAATTGTACGAAGGAGCGTAGATCTAGCCTCATTGTGGAATGTGATGATTACGCTAGTTTCGGGCAAGTCAGACCTGTAAGCCTTTTTGCGACACCTGAAATAAAAAAAATACATTTTTAAGTAATTTAGAAACTTTATTTTTTTTTGTCATTAAAATAAAGGAGTTACGAAGATGGGCCCTAAGTGAATGCTTGGTATCTCTGTGTGGGTTTCAAGGATATTAACTGAATTTCTTTCAATATTAGCTATTTCAGTAATTCACCTGCAAGCGTCAAAGCCACCTCACAAAAATTATTATTCATAAAATCCAACAATGGTTCAAAATACAATCGAAATGTCTACTTGTGTAATCTCCATAATAAATCCGCATATAATCAAATCAGCAATAAATAGGCGATATCAGATTTTTTTTCACCATTCTTGAGTGAGTAAAATTTCAATCACGTCCCATATCTCGGCAGTCACGTTTAGGAAGTTTGTATTTTTTCCTCTGCTTGCTCGCGTTGAACCCCTGAAGCCTGAACTCAACGAGTGACGAGTGACTCCGATTCATTGTGACTGTGAGTACACGCAGTTCTTTTCTATATTGAACTCACGTATATGATAGGTATAACATTCCATTAAGCGGTTGTAAGTTTGATAACTGCGGTGTAGAAGATTCTAACAACATTCTTCATCGTATGTATGAATTATGAACCGCGCTCCCTAACCTTTCCTCAGCACTTTGTTATTATACCGTTATCGTTACGTAGGATTTTCTTATATGCACACATCTGTATTAAATTTAAATTTTCATACACTTAGATGATGTGTTGCATGTGTAATATTTTTTCATGCTTTTCTGCAAAATGTAGGTTGTAAGCTGATGTTAGCTTTTAACACTTCTTATATGAAGCTATAAAAGTCACCTTTGTATGTAAATACATATTTTATATGCCCGAGGAGTTAAGCGTATCTAAAGAGCATTATAAGAGTATTTTCTTGTGCACAGATTTTTATAAAATCCATTGATCAATACACATAAATATTCTACTTCAACAGCGGATATGGTTTAGAATTTTTTTTTATGGATACGACATAAACGTAAAAGTGCTTCACTGGATGAGTACTAGTACTTCTGTGAATTAAGAAAAAGAAACATGAAAATGTACGATGGATGATGGTGCATATTATGTATTTCATTTTGTGGTTCAGGTAGTAACGAGTATGCATTTGCAAATTAAAAATGCCTCTAGTGCATAATGTGAGAGAAAGGGACTCATTTATACTCGTAGTACATTTCCCGTTGTGCACCTCGTTAGTTTGGTTGAAAAAAAACGGAAGTATATTTAAAATTTTACATAGTGTATTTTGGGTCTTTTACACACAACTTTCTCGGACCGTGAAAGCTAAAAAAAAAGCATTTTTCATAAAGTTACCGTTATTGTTTGCAATCATGAAGGCCTGCCTCGCACTCGGAAATATTCAAGACAGCCAAAACATAGCCATCTGCTCAGATAGTCAGGCGGCTATTAAGGCACTTAAC
Source organism: Microchrysa polita (assembly GCA_949715475.1). Classification (NCBI taxonomy): domain Eukaryota; kingdom Metazoa; phylum Arthropoda; class Insecta; order Diptera; family Stratiomyidae; genus Microchrysa; species Microchrysa polita. Next base: position 29,141,391 of record OX454415.1, on the reverse strand, counting down.
TCTGCGAAGATATCCTCTAAGCTTGTCAAATGCTGTGAGGAGACGCTAAACAATCTTGGTAGAAAGCACTCAATCACACTAATTTGGGTGCCTGGACATACGAATATAGATGGCAATGAGCTGGCAGATGAGTTGGCCAGAAAAGGGGCCTCTATGGACACCTCCTATGAGAAGCGCGTACACGTTCCGATGTCAACCGTCAAGGGACAGATTTCCTTGCATTATCTTACGATTGCAGGCGGTTACTGGCGAAACATAAGAACCTGTGCCATATCACGGAAGTTATGGCCATCATATGACTGGAAAAGGACGTCCGAGATTCTAACAAGACCGCGGAAGGATATCGCCAGACTTACAGCAGTTATTACGGGCCATTGGCCAATAGGGGACCATGCGGCCAGGTTGGGTATACCTCACAACTCGCATTGTCGTAGTTGCGATAACGCAAATGAGAGAGAAACTCTAACTCACTTTCTCTGCAATTGCCCAGGTCTCGCTAGATCCCGCTATCGAACGCTCGGTCGTGCGTTTTTTGATAGTCTAGAGGATGCGTCGGAGGCGAAAATAGGGGAGCTGCTTCAGTTCCTCAATTGTACTGCGTGGCTCTAAACGCCTATCCACTCATGACATCTAACCTTCTGTAACCTCCTTCTTTATTAGTTTAACGGAATATGTGGTTTCAAAACGGCGCCTTCTGCGCTAATTGGGCTTCTGGTCTGCTTGACCTAAGCCACCACTTTTACCTACCTACCTACCTACCGTTATGGTTCTTGTCAGCCTTAACTGTTCGAGTTGGTTTAACACACGACACATGTACAGAAAATTATATTCACTGTTGGTGTTGGTGTACTAAACCACACACAACCAAAAAATCTAAAAATTGGTAACTGAATGTTACCGTTATTTAGCATTTCACGAAAAACTCCTGGCTACTATACTGTTTGACTGTTCGCACTGTTTGTATCATCACGTAAAACTGCAATATAACAAATGTATCCAAGACAAGTAGACATCATTTCCTACAATAGTGCTGAACTTAATTTGTTTCTCAGACCTTCAGTTTGGAAGCTAGAGCTCGTAAAAGTCTAGGCAATTTTTAACCAAAGGACTAAATCAATGAAAAATAGTATCTCAGTTTCTCTATGATGGTTTGTTTATCTCGTGCGTCTCGTTTCCCTTATCCACCAGCCAACCACACGAATTTCTTGCTATTAAAGTTTGTGTTCGTAGAGACGATTCATGGGATCATCGCTCAGCGATCATAGTTTTGCATCCAATTTCGAGCCGTATTTAAATATTTTTTTAATGGTTCTACTTTCATAGTATCGACTCTGGACTAAAGGAACATGTCTGTATAAAAAATATACCCATATAGTGCTAAAAACCGGTGGTTTCACTTCGATCGCTGAGCGATGATCACATGAGTCGTCTCTCCGAACCCAAACCTTTAGTCTACTTTAGATCCCTTTAGATGCATTCCTTTAAAAAGTGTGGAAAATGGCGCGTCACCAGTGTTCTATACATATGTGATGAACCGTTAGATGACATGAAAAAAACAAGGATTGGATACGATATTCCCAGTCACAAAATCCCCAAACCAAAATCCCCAAATCAAAATCCCCATAATCAAAATCCCCGAAATCAAAATCCCCGAAATCAAAATCCCCGAAATCAAAATCCGCGAAATCAAAATACCCAAAACCAAAATCCCCAAACGAAATTCTCCATTCCCCATTTGAGGTGTGATCTAAGAACGCGCGGGAAAAATGGGAAATGAAGACTTTCTTTAGGCTATTGTAGATGGGAAATGATAGATGTTAACTCATTGCCGGACACAACGCCAAAATTTGACACGATTTGTATGGTCAAATGCTCAAAATTGGACGTCTATAGACGTTGTGTCCGGGAAAGTGTTAAATGGCAGATGATAAATGGTAGATGGTAAATGGTAGGTGGTTAATGGTAGACGGATGGTAGCTTGTAAATGGTTGATGACAGATGGTAAATGGTAGATTGTAAATTGCAAATGGTGGGTGGTAAATAGCAAATAGTAGATGGTAAATGGTAGATAATAAATGGTAGGTGCTTTAGACTATTGTAATTGAATAGTCCTACTATGCAATAAAAAAAAATCACCGTCGTGGGCTGATATATATGCTAATCAACGACAAACTCTTTGAAGTAACACAGAACAACAGCAGATAATGTGCAGGCGATTAAATATGCAACCGGTTCCAACCATAAGCCAACCAAGTTTTCCGCGAATATTCGTTCGGATGAGGACTTGTCTCGACGATGTTAAAGAAAACCTAATATGTTTAGAACGATATATGCAATGTACTCGAATATTTTGTTTGTGCTAATCAAAAAATAAGTTAGTATCGATTTACGTCCCTCCTAGTGCCATTTACCATCTACCATTTAACACCTCTCGTGCTCTGTGGCCGTGATCGTTCGGTCGCCACTCTGTGAAATAGACACTCATAGAGAAACGAGTTTCTAAACTCGGCACGACTCGTCGCAAGTTTATTATTCAGAAGAAGATGATAAGAAATATTCTTATCGTAGAATAATAAACTAACAATGCGACTAGGAAGTGGTATGGCTGACAACCGTATCACACTCCGAATTCAATTGTCTTTGTAACGTTGATGGACTACACACGGTAGACATCAACGCACCATGCTCCACTAGGAGTTACGGTAATGGAGAGAGATTTAACACCTTCCATCTACCATCAACCATCAACAATTTACAGTCTTTCATCCATCAACCATTTACCATCTACCATTTTTTACTACCATCCATCTACCATTTACCATCATATTTCGGTTGTTTGGGGATTTTATGATTGGAGATTTTGTATATGGGTATTATGACTATAGGGATTTTGTATATGGGTATTATGATTATGGGGATTTACAATATGGTATTATAAGTTCAAGTGAAAACAGGTCTTATTCGAGTGATGTCTCTTTATTAACTAACTTACAGCTATAGATACATACAATGTACTGTAGGTTACATTTATTAATTCATGGCAATACCTACATATATACAACATCTCCCTTTTTATAGACGAAATCAAAATTTTGTAATCAATTCAAATCATGTTCTAGCTTTAACTTTAATTCAATTTATTAATTCAAATTCAGTTTATTCTTTGGATACTGGACTAGAAGCAACATCTCCAAGTTGTTTTCCTGAGCGCAGAGTCATTGGGCTTTTACTTTGTTCTTGATCTACTCTGAATGTCATTTCTTGATTCATACATGATTTATCTAAGATCACATCTCGCATATTCCTACGGTACTGACTATTGGTATTATTCTCTTCAATAATAACTGACCTCGGTTCTTTTGCCTTACTAACCACCCTACCTTTTCTCCAACTATCAGTTGGGAATTTTTTAAATAAAACTGATGTTTTTGGTTTAATTTCTGTTCTATTTTTCGCGTGGAGATTATAATTTTCTTTTGTTTTTTCTTGATAGTCTTTCACATATTTTTTGTACATTTCTTCATTAATGAGGCAAGGCTTAAGTTGAAATTTAGTAGAAGGGATCCTAGTTTTCAATTTTCTTGACATTAGTAATTCTGATGGCGAATACAGTAATTGCGACGTTGTTCTTAGACTTAACAGCCCAAGGTATGGATCTGTGTTAGATTCATCACATTTAGTTAACATTTTCTTAACTGTCCGTATTGACCTTTCAACTAGTCCATTGGATTGCGGATAATGAGGACTGCTTGTTGAATAATCAACACCCCAATTCGTCAAGAATTCTCTAAACTCTTTCGATACAAATTGTGGACCATTGTCAGACATCAAGGTTTTAGGAATCCCGTGACGAGCAAATACAGATTTCAGCTCAAGTATTACATTTCTACTATCTGGTGAGCGCAACTTAGCAACTTCGATGTACTTCGAGTAGTAGTCAACTACCATCAAGTACAACTCTTTTTTCCATTCAAAAATATCACAACCAAGTTTTTCAAATGGCAATTCAGGCAAATCATGTGGCGATAATTCTTGCTTCTGATTTGATCTTTGATATTTCTGACAAGTTTCACATGACTGTACCATAACTTCAATATCATGATTCATCTTTGGCCAAAAAACGAATCCCCGTGCCCGTTTCTTGCACTTTTCTATTCCCAGATGCCCATCATGTATAAATTTTAATATTTCTGATATCATTGATTGTGGTACAACAATAGACTGATTTTTAAAAATAATATTATCAATAACGTGAAGTTCATTTTTATAATTCCAAAACGGCTTGAGTTCCTCATTGACTTTACTTTTGCACTGAGGCCATTCCTCTGTAATAAATCGAATGAGCTGCTAAAGTGTACCATCCTTTAAAGTAGCTTGGCAAATGTCTGCTACTTTGCTATCTGACATTGATAGATTCGATTTTAAAAGACCGACATGAATTTGAATCTCTTTATCTAGGCTGCTCTCTTCTTTACATGCAAGAGGAGCTCTGGATAAGGTATCAGCAACAACTAGGTTTTTTCCGGGCTTATACACAACTTCCATGTCATACGCTTGTAATAAAAGCATCATTCTCTGAAGTCTAGTAGGAACATTCGCTAAAGGTTTCTTAAATAATGGCACCAATGGCTTATGGTCAGTTTCTACCACATTTCTGACCGTAAACGAACTGATGGAATTTTTCCATTCCGAAAACGATCGCATACAGCTCTTTCTCAATCTGCGCGTAGTTTTGTTGTGAGTCGGTGAGAGTTTTTGATGCAAACGCAATCGGGCGACTTTCTTGAATTAGCACTGCTCCTACCGCAAATTGAGACGCATCACATGATACCTTGATCGGAATATCTGGACTAAAAAACGACAATACTGGAGGATTGACTAAAAGCGATTTTAGTCTTTGAAATGACTTCTCATGGTTAGCGTTCCATTGAAAAACGACGTCCTTTTTTAATAAATTTCGAAGAACCATAGTTTCTTCCGACATGTTTTTAATAAATGGTGCAAAATAATTAATCATGCCTAGAAACCTTTGTAAATCTTTGACACAATTCGGCGACGGTAGTTTATCGATGGCTTCAATTTTTGATTCGTCAGGACGAATGTCATCTTTATTGAATAAATGACCAAAAAATTTAATTTCCGACATACCAAAATTGCACTTATTCTGGTTGAGTTTCAGATTAAACTCTTGAAGCCTAGTTAGCACTTTTTCAACTTTCAAATTGTGTTCTGTAACACTATCAGCAAATATAAGTATATCATCAATGTATACTATTACGTCTAAGTCTGACAAAATTTCAGTCATGGTTCGGTGAAAAATTTCTTGTGCCACTTTTACCCCATAAGGCATGCGTAGAAATTTATACCTACCAAATGGTGTATTGAAGGTGCACAATTTTGAGCTTTCTTCGTCTAGTTGTAACATCCAGTACCCATTACTGGCATCTAACTTTGAGAAATACTTAGCACCAGCTATCTTTGACTTGATATGCTCGATAGTTGGTATTGGGAAGTGTTCCCGAAGTAGCGCTTTATTCAGATTTCTTGGATCTAGACACACTCGCAGAGAATTATCTGCCTTTTCTACTAACACTATTGAATTAACCCAGTTTGTAGGCGCCGTGACTTTTTCGATAACACCTAGATTCTCCATTTTACTCAGTTCGGTTTGAAGTCGCGAATGAAGCTTGAACGGTATTTTGCGCAAAGGATCTACCACTGGTTGAATGTCTTTGTTTACTTTCAGGCTAATTTTTCCTTGAATACATCCAAGGCCACTAAATAAATTTTTATATTTTGATTTTACACTTTCTGCAAATGTTTTTATTTCAGGGCATTCAATTTTATTTACGTTAACTTTTTTGTTTTGTACCATTTGACCACTAACTATTTTGAATACAAGGCCGTATTTGGTCAAGTCATATTTCCCTATCACCGAGGGTTCATTTTCTTTTACCACTAAGAATTCCAATGACATGATCTTTTTATCATCAAGTATGACATTCAGAACACATTTTCCTAAGACTTTGATTTTATAGCCCCCGTACGCAGTTAATGTACCCGACACTCGATCTAATTTAATATTGTTTTCGACATTTATGAAATTGAAAGTTTTTACCGAAATTACATTTGCTTCCGCTCCAGTGTCCAACTCGAATTTCACTGTTTGACCGTTTACATTGAAATTTTGCTCAAACAACGATTTAATGCCATGACACTTGTTGTTTTTGATAGTACCTATAAACAAATAATCATTAGAATCTACATTATTGATTTGACTATTATTTTGAACTGCTATCGATTTAACTTGCGTGCTCCTGCAAAACTTAGCAAAGTGATTTAAACGATTGCACTTAAAGCACTTCACTCCCATTGCTGGACATTTGTTGCGATGTTCGTTTGCTCCACAGCGCTGACACTTCTGACTTTGACTGCTCTGACTGGGTTTTGTCTTCTTACTGTAGTTACTATTGGAGACCGGTTTATTGAATTTCTTCGACGTATTGTTGTTCGTAAATCGATTGACTATGTTGATTTGACTTTCTGCTGCAAATTCGGTTGATGACATCTCTTTCGCCTGACTTTTGCTAAGCATGTAAGATTTAGCTTTTATTTCAGCATCCACAAGTTTTAGGTTTTCGGTTTCCAGTAAGACTCGACGTAGTTTGTCGTCTTGTAAACCGATTATAAATACGTCTCTTATCATGGAGTCCGTATCTGGATACTCACAAGATAATGCCAATTCTTTCAACGATGTTAAAAAATTTTCGACCGTTTCAGCAGATTTTTGGCGGGACGTTAGGAACTTATATCTTTGAAAAATTATATTTTTCTTGGGCTCAAAATGTGTGTCGAAAGCCTTTAGCACATTTGCGTAAACATCTCTGGTTTCTTTAGGAAATGTACCATGTATTTTCACTCCCGCGTCACCAATGCAATGAAGTAAGATTGCCAACTTACGTTCGTCGTCTTCTTCTTTCAATCCCATTGCAACTATGAAATTTTTGAATTTTTTCGACCAAATTTCCCAGGTTTTCGCCAAATTCGGGGCTGTGAAATCCATTTCGTCGGGCATTCTGAAGAAATCCATTTTCGGTTTTTGAAGAGTAGTTTCGCTCGATGGAATATGTTTGCTCGATGAACTATGATCGCTCGATGGAATATGTTCGCTCGATAAACTATGTTCGCTCGCAATTTCTTCCTTTGTGTCCAGGGTACTGTTATCTTCGGGCTCTATCATCGAAATTCGACATTAAATCGGACTTTTCGGTTTGAGATTTGTAATTTTATAGACCGTGACTAGTTAAATTTAATGACTGACACCTGACACCATATTATAAGTTCAAGTGAAAACAGGTCTTATTCGAGTGATGTCTCTTTATTAACTAACTTACAGCTATACAGATACATACAATGTACTGTAGGTTACATTTATTAATTCATGGCAATACCTACATATATACAACATATGGGGATTTTGATTTTGGGGATTTTTCTACGTTTGGGGATTTTGTGATTGGGGATTTCGAATGGTTCCAAAAAAACAATTGTTGTCAAGAAAAAGGGGCTAGCATCTATTGCTGAAGCTAGTAGGAAAGTAGGCAACGAGGTGATGGTAAGGTTGTAAATTTTACAGGGCTCGATTATCTTGAAGTTCACGATAATTGTCGAAAACAATGTACGCAAGCAAAATGTATCCGCGAAAATATCAAAATGGACAAAAAAAATATCACGAAGTCTCAATTAAAATCATCTTTGCCAACTTTTTCGTTTCAAACGCATTGTTTCTTGTGCGGTAAGGATGTGCCTTAAAACTATGTAGAAACTCAGGCGAAAGGTCAGGTTCGAAACGAGATCCTGTTTACTCGGTACGAAAGTTGGCTATGAAGGATTAGATTAGATTAGCAGTAGAGTCTTAGATCTTTTAAAACACTTTCAAAATGATTTTGCCCAGGCGATACAACAACGACTAGAGTCAGTACATGACTTAGTTGCTGCCGGAGGCCAATACCTAGCGGCCGCTCTAAGGGGGGGGGGCAAGCCGGGCGGTCGCCAAATTTTACGGGCGGCATTTTGGCTAGCACTCGAATAAAAAAAAAGAAATAATAACCAGAAGGAAAAAAATCAATATCAACTTTCATTTAGTGGAAACGAAACCTATAGATGAAATAAAAAGTTGAAAGTTGTGTTTTGAAGATGCAAAGTCCTTGCGCGGCTTCTGATACAAGGGACTGCATTTAGAATCCTAATGTGCTGAGTGACAATTGCGTAAATTGTGCGTCTGTGATGTTATCACCCGCCCTACGTCCGTTCTACTTTAGAACAAAAATTGGAGATGTATGTGATAATTTCGTCGTCCAATTGAAAATTTAGTACCTGTCTTGACCAGCATTAAGGATTATATTTGAACCTACTATACATGATCCCTTGTTCTTACTAACGGGGAGGGCCATCTAATTTTTAAATAGAGGAAGAAATTATAGAACGGAATCTTATTATTGAATCGTCGCAATTTTATTTCCGGATGTAAGGTCTTAAACTTTAGTTTAGTCTATTGAATCAGAGGAGAGCACGTCGCGGCAATTTAATTTCAATTCTCCCGATCTCCTCGTGGATGGATCGCCTTAGTTGATTCCAATTGCATCGATTCATTCATGACAAATTTCGAACAAAATTGCGTTTCAGTTTTAGTAAGATGAGGGATAGAATCACAGTACACATTACCAGAGCCGCAGTAGCAATACCTCCTACACTGAACCAAAAAATTCGTAAATTCGACGAATTTACATTTAATATGAAGAATATTTCATCAAAATACGGTCGAAGCTGTTATTTGGATTGAAGAATACCATAGTCATATTGAATAATTACGAAATTATTGTAAATTGATGAATAATTTGTCAATATGAAGAAATTTTCATTTTTTTTTTAATATAAAAATTAACATTGCGTCTTGTCTTATTCGTATTGAAACTAATTTCATTTATTATTATATGTCTTCAAGACTCTCACAATATTTATTAAACACTTTTTTATATACAAATAACCATATTACCCATTGTGTTAGAATCAGGATTCGAACTCGGTCCGCTTGCGTGCCAGTCCACTCACACTGCCATTGCGCCAGAAAGGAAATATACTTCCAATGTTCTCAAGACAAGCACTACTTGATACACACTGCATGGCGGACGCCTTATTGAGACTCGGCCAGGACAGTTTTTATTTTTTTTCTTTCTGACAAATTGTATGAAAAATTTCTTTTTGGTATTGAGATTTCTATTAAAATTTAAAGGCAAAAATTACTCAGAAAATCGAAAATAAACAGAAAATGCGTTACTATAAATTCATCAGTGTGAAGAATTTTCGTAAAAGAGAAGAATTGAAGAATTGATTTTATCAATATGACTAAATTATTCACTGTGATAAAATATAATATATATAAAATATAAGAATGATGCTATTCTTCCATTTGATTAAGTTTTATCCTTTTGACGAATCTGACAAATTGTGAATTTGTTATTTTGACGAACTTTTGTCAATCTTACAATTGCTTTCAATAATTTAGCGCAAACAAATCGTCAGTTTGAATAATTTCTTCTATACGAAGAAAAACTTTTGCAAAGTGCGATTTCTTCAAATTGATTAAAAATTGTAAGCGAATAGTAATAAAACTGATGAAAATTTAGTTAATTTGATAAAACGAAAAACCAAATTTTCATATTGAATAATATGCAAATTTTTTCCAAAAATCTACCCGGACTTTTTCAATGGAACAAATTATTATTCAAATCAAATAAAAATTTTATTCAAAAGTTTACGAAAAAAAATTCGTTCATATGAAGAAATATTTGGTTCAGTGTAATTGTTTTTTTTCGGATATGCCTGATTCCCCCTATTTAGCTAGCTTTGATTGACCTTCTTCTTTATAAAAATGCCCAGTATGGGCGTAGGCTGGATTTCCCCAAGACATAAACAATAAGCATCATACCCCTAGCCCGGAATTTGTATAGGGAGTCGAAGGTATATAATTAAACTTTATGACAACAAAAATATTAAAGAAAAGGGTTAACAATTTGAGAAAGGTAAATCCAGAGCGACCTTTGTCTTTTTAACTATAAATGTCGTCTGTATGGGTTTCACTCCTGAATAAATGACCTTTGTCACATAATATATCCCTTTCAGACGAAATGTCACACAAACTTTTCTTTGGGAAAAGTTCGTATCCGTATCCTTTATTCTAACGGCTAAACATGGCGGACAGCAAAGACTCTATAAAGTAAGCCCAGAAGTCAACACGGATAATATGGGCTTTTGGGCGGCGAAATGTTTTCTTGAATGAGGTTGGTTGGGCAGCATGATCGCAAAACATAGGTAGTTAGGATCCTCACAAAAAGAACTTAGAATGTCACTTACGCAATAATCTAAGTTTCAAAAGTCTAGGTCAAGCAAACGCGGATAGGATATGGATATGATGATGTTAATGACACCTACATGTGGGTGTTCAAGTTTCGGATATCAAATGCCTAAAACTGCAGTCTGAACAGAACAGAATTGTGCGGATGATAGACTTTTCAAATCCCTGTCTCTGAATAAACGAGACCACCAGACTGAAATCTTTCCTAAAATTGCGATTGGAACCAGGTGCCAACAGAATGAGGTAGTACAGCAGTAAGACAAAAACGTAGGGGGAGGGAGGTTCAAGTACCCGTCCCTGCCCTGCCTTATGAAAATAAACCACGGACGTTCAAACACTGAAGAAATCCAGCTAATTGAAGTTTATCGGATGCACCAGGATGTTATGGAAAGCTATTTATCTGTTTCAACGACGCACATAATCTACTATAAATCTGCCTGGGATAGCCCCTGAGGGGCGGCAATTTGGCCCCTTGCCCGGGCGGCGTAAGTGCTAGAGCGGGCGCTGCCAATACCATTTGTCATGCATGAAACATTTTTCGCGCGAACCCGCCAAGGACATCACAGAATGTGGCAGGCCAATGGACGAGGCATTCATTCAAACAGCGATTATGTCGACTTAAAACAAAACCGGAATCAGGTCATTTGATGAAACTGTATTTACGGAGACAGACTGTGCCCATATAATGACGACATAGATATTCCCGTTGCCAACGACACTACAGGATCAAGGACCAAATATTTCGTAGTTCGGTGGCAAATCCTAGCAACCTGGTTATTCATCCTGTATTGAACCGTCACAGTCAAGGACGGTTTTAGAATTGATACCAGACGCATTATTTGAATAAGTCAACCTAAATCAAGTATCTGCCGCTCCCGTAACCCTACATCCCACGGAATCGTACATCATCAAGAATCGTCATACACACGTAAAAAAAAATATGTCAACATTTTGCTCTTTATGATTTTGACAGACAGCCTTAAAATTGTATACGATTTTATTATTAGAATTTTTGATGAAAACCCAGGTTAAGATTACAAGCATTCGGATGTTCAATACTCGGCCTGTTCAAACCTCGTGTTTCTTATAAAAAATTCTGAATGACATAGCGTGGATGATATAACAATATGATAAATATCGTATACAAAATATATTTGGATCAGATTACGAGTAAAACGATTTGTTTCTAGGTTTTTTTATTTTTTTTTTTCAAAAAAACCTTTATGAAATTGTCCGTCCGTCTGTCTGTCCGTCCGTCTGTTCACTGAATAACTCGCGAACGGCTCAACCGATCGTCATGAAATTGGGTAGGAATGTGTAGAATGCTAACAGTCTTTGGCACGAAATACTCAGAAGTTGGTAGGGCAAAGATAACAGAGTGTCCCGAAGATTTAAAAATTTGTTCACTAAATAACTCGCAAACGGCTCAAGCGATCGTCATGAAATTTGGAAGAATGTGTAGAATGATAAATGATAATGATAATGGCACGAATACTTTAGAAGTTGATAGAAAAGAGATAACAGGGTGTCCCGAAGAGTTGGAGAAGTTGACTTTTTTATTATTGATCGGAGATGGACGTATGGGTACTTACATCAAAGGACTCGATTTTAGAATCGATGTGTCGATGTCATTCTCTTACACTCAGAAAAATTTCAAAAGGAAATCATATTAAACCATTATTATTGGTTAATAGGAAAAATCGGAATACAGTCTCAAAGACGTTTCTTCGTCCGTTTCAGAGGTAGATTTTTAGATAACCTTAACTGCATTAAAACTCATAAGAAAACATCTCGAAAATTTTCATGGCCATGGCTAATACAGAGCCATATTAACTTTGGTCACCAAACCGCGAGAAAGAAAAGGTTCTTGGGCTACAGTCGCCTCCTGCTATTTTAAATATGAATCAGTTAGACTTCAATCGGATTTTCCGTAACCCGAAGTCGTTTATCTGTCCCTTAATTAAATGGAAAACAATGTTCGAATTTGTATGAGTCTTAGTACAAGCCTAAACTCGTTAAAATAATTATTTTCAACCAGTATATACTGAATATACAAAAAAAATTTAATTTGAAATGTAATTTTGCTTCAAATGCTTCAAAATCACGAATGAGGGAAAATAAAATTAATCCTTATGGCTGAAGGATGTTTGATAGCCACATAACTCAAATTTAAGAAGCAGCTGTCAATATTTTAAAATTGTGAGGTTGTCTCTTGGAATTCGAGTTATTGAGTCTATATCAAACACAAATACATATACAGGTTCGTTTCGTTCCCAGGACACCTCCCAGTTCCCAGTAATTCTATCTCCAAACAGTAACCGTACAATACATCTTATCGTAAAGACGGATGACGAGCATATTGACAAAAAAATGTAAGCTCGTCGAATTCTTACGAACATGTTTTTATTTATAAATACATACCCCGCTCTACTCTATATTACTACTCCGTTTTAATTCTTCAATAATTTTCAAAAAACTCAATATTTATCCGATTGCGTGCCGATGGAGGCTAATTGCAAATGAAATTAGCAATTTATTCTTATCGTACTAATTAGATACTACGAGCATACTCTTAATAGGCTCACTCATGCCATACTGTGTGACATGAACTGATTTCAATATTTCATTTTAATTTATTCGAAATTCAGTGGATTATTAATTGTATTCGCATAAGTGAATTCATTTATGCACGCGAAACAATAATACATTTTTGAGCTTTTAATTAGTCAGATAATTCGTTGAGTGCACACACTTGGCATGATGTTTTATTTGTGTACTCATATTTATCGAATTATTCGGAAACCGCTATCATAAACAGTCAGAATGTAGCGAAATTGATTCTGTTTTTGGTATGTTGGATTTTTGTGATCTGAATTAATTTCTGAACTGAACTTTATTATTCAATTACATTATAATTGTCAAACACATGGAACTTTTCATGATATTTCACGGCAAGGCATAATTAATACGGAAGACAACAATACTGATTTTAGACACGCTAAATATTGCACATACGTTAAATCCATTTTTACTGACTGCTTAATTTAAGTTTAAAGAAACCCATCCTCTTATACAAGGACGTATTCGTGCAATTTATTATAAAATAAGAGTCAAAATGTTCACAATACCCACTAAAATAAAAATAAACGAGACCGAGGCTATTTTCGGGCGCGGCCGAAATTTGGATACCCTTCGCTCCCCTCGGGCTAAAAGTCTTTTCGGGCGTACCTACGACCAGTGCTGCCAATTTAGCCGTTTTCCGGCCAAATTTAGCCGGAAACCGTGGTGTTTAGCCGGAAGAAATTTGTAATTCCGGCCGGCTGGATTTTTAGCCGGAATTAATTTTCTTCGGCCGTTTTACCGGCTAAAATTATTTTGTGAATTTTTTATACCCTTCGCTCATAGAGTGCAAAGGTATATAAGTTTGTAACGCATTAAAGGAAGAAGAAAGTATACATACGAGTATATGATCAGCATGACTTGAGGAGTCGATTGGGAGATGTCCATCTGTCTGTCTGTCTGTTGCGACGCGTTTTACTCGATGGGTATTCAAGCTAGCAGGTTGTTTGTATGTTTGAATCACCGAAATTGGATCACAGGGTCATGGGGCTGCCATATAAACCGAGCCCCCCAATTTAAGTTTTTCTAAGAGAAACATTTTTGTTTATAAACCAATCTTAACCAGACTTCATAAAAATGGATCCATATGGATGTTAGAAAAAATACATATGTTAAAATGGATCGGAATTGCTTTATATTATATATCATTTTCTGTCATTGAACGAATTAAAAAAAAAAATAAAAAAACAAAATTTCCGCAGCTAGCATCGAACCCGTGTCTGTTGATTCCCATCCTACACGCTACCACTCAGCCAACCTCACATAAACACTAAAAATGGTTAGTTGTTTCTATAGAAATGCTTGACAATTCTTTATCGAATCTTCTGCAATGCACCCTAAATCCATACATTTATCAATAAAATAGAGTAAATTTCAGCGCATATATCTCCTTAATTAGTTTCGAAGATAACAATGAGTGCGTACGTGTGGGTTTCATGCAATATTTCAAGGATTTCTATTGCAGAAATTATGTAATCCGGAGCACTTCATAAGTTCAATTCATTAAAAAATCACAAAGTCCATCCTTTTATAAAACTACGGTGAACAATTTATCGGATGTCCATACGAATGTCACTATAAAAACGAAACCGACTGTGCTGTAGAAGAATATTATGCATGTGTGTGGGTTAACTTTGAGAAACTATTGCATGTGTGTGCTGTATCATCCAATAATCACGAAAGTGGAGTATTTAAAGGAGTATATTTTTAGGTTAACGTTTATCGAAGTCTTATACCACCATCTTTGAATTTATTCCATAATGATGATAGATGCTTTGCGGAAGATACTTTAAGGATGTTTTATCGGATCAAAATAATTCTTTAAGCGATGCCACACGATAAATTGATTTCCTGGTACTATATGATTGCTACAGTCTGAAGTGCTTGTTTAAAGCAAACGAATTGTTGCTTGGGTGGGGCTGCCATACAAACCGAACTCCCGAAATTAGGTTCTACTAAGAAAAACTTTTTTATTTGGGCACCGATTTCAACCAAACCTCATGAAAATGTATGTATGCCCCCCGAATTAGGTTTTTCTAAGTAAAACTTTTGTATTTGGGCAACAATTTACACCAAACCTCATGAAAATGTATTTCTATTGATGGCACAAAACATATGCAAATATGCAATATAAATAAATAACAGGCGCGACAATCCAGCATTGGACTAAGGCCGCAGGATGTGTTAGTGACATCCTATTTCCAAGATCTTATCTGCTTTTTGTTGAGGTAATGAGATCAGCATCATGCTCAGCAGTGTTATTTATCCCCATAAATGGGTACTCGTTTAACATCTGAGTGAGATCATAGTCCGTCACAAGCTCGTGAGTTCGAAAAACACCATGGAACACGGTGAGATTCGAACTCATGAGCCTGTGCACCGAAGCTGCGCGCACTAACCGCTAGACCAACCAGACTAATATGCAATATGCAAATTAATTAAATCGGACCATGGGGTCATAGGGCTGCCATACAAACCCACCCCCGAAATTACTTCAAAGAAAAACAAATTTGTAAAAATTGATGGAAAGCAGCCATGCGGTCATGGGGCTGCCGTACAAAAAGAGGCGGCACATCAAAAATGGAAAATCAATTTCGTAACTATGGAAAATGAAATAACATTTGGAGGGCTCACATTCGAAAATGAATAAAATGGTTCAATTTAATCAAAATATAAAATTATTCGGGTGCGATGGTGGTAAGATATCCATGCATAAATGCGGTTGCCCTTGCCCATAGTTATGCAATGGACGCTCCTTTTACGAATTTTATGTTCCACAATTTCGAACCTAATGTGGTTATGGACTTGACCGAGAAATTGTACCTGTACAACAACTTTGACTAGTTGAGCTATCTAACTCAGTAAATTTTAACTGTAATGCCAGCGATTGGATCATATACATATGTAATAAAACTAAGAAATCTCAGATTTCAATTCTGCCTATAACTATGATTGCTATGCTATGGGTAATTCTCCAGACGAAAGAATTTAAATTATTAAAATCAGTTTTTACTATATTTGTTCGTAATGTGATTGTTTTGTATGATATAGCCGGTTTTTTGGCCGTTTTTTTTGGCTGAAATTTATTTGGCCGGATTTTTAGCCGTTTTTGAAAAAAATAAAGCCGGTTTTCCGGCTAAATTTAGCCGTTTTCTAAATTTTCAGTTGGCAACACTGCCTACGACTTGTATTTAATCCCCCTCCCCCCATTCTTTTCCTTCTGGCTTCACAGAAGTTCCGTTGCGTCGGCAAAACAATATCTGTGTGGGGTTTGGTTGAAATAAGTAGGCAAATAATAATAATATTTACTCAGAAAATTTTATTGGGAGATGCGGGAGAATGGCCCTATAGTACGATTCCATTTGTTTTGACCTTTTCAGTTGCTTTGATAAAGACACATTAATTCAAGGTTTTGTGAACTTGTAAAAAATGTTTCTTAGAAGAACCAAAATGGGGGGTTGGGTTTGTTTGGCAGCCCCATGACCCCATGGTCTGACTTGATCCATTCTTACATGTATTTTGTGTCATCAGTAGAAAAACATTTGAGTGAAATTTCGTTTAAATTGGTGCAAAAATAAAAAAGTTTTTTTCTGAAGAACCTAATTTGGGGGGTTAGGTTTGTATCGCAGTTCCATGACCCCATTGTCCGATTTGATCCATTCTTACATATATTTTGTGTCATCAGTAGAAATATATTTGAGTTAAATTTGGTTGAAATTGGTACACAAATAACAAGTTTATCTTAGAAGAACCTAATTTAGGGAGTTGGTTTTGTATGGCAGCCCCATGACCCCATTGTTCGATTTTACCGATTCAAACATACAAACAGCCTGCAGCAAAAAGAAGCATTTGTGCAAAATTGCTTCATAGCTTTTAAATTGGCCGAGTAAAACGCGTCGCAACAGACAGACAGACGGACAGACAGACAGACGGACATCGCCCAATCGATTCCCCAAGTCATGCTGATCATAAATACATACTTTTTGTATGGTCGGAGATGCTTCCTTCAATGCGTTACAAACTTCATGACAAAGTTAATATACCCTTTCACTCTATGAGCGAAGGGTATAAAAACAAACATGCAGATTTCAAAATATTTAAATAAAACCAGTGAAAGTGTAGCATATTTAACTATCACATAGTCGTGCGAATCACATAAAACACCTTTTGTGCCATAAGTACGTGGCGCACCGTCTAATTTACATAAAAGTGTCCACACCGTATTAATGCAATTCCCGCACTAGTAAGTAAAAAGATAAAGGTAAATTCAAATTGTGAGAAAACGTGGTTTCGCGATTAGGCGATGATGGCGCTGTGCTTAATTGAAAAATACCACGATTTGATCGTTTGAATTGCGTATATGACTTGTAAATATGACTCCACTGTTTGCTCTATGAATGAGCATGAGAAGAAGAAGAAGTGACGATAAAGTAGAGTTTATTGGGCGTCTTGTCGCATTAATTAGCATTAAGTATGCAGGCGGCCAAGGCCCGACATCGGGCTATCGTGCCATAAAGAAGAAGAAGAAGAAGAAGAAGCAGGCAGTAGATAGGCATATACAGTCAATGAATGGATGCACACAGGTTGTTGATGGTACTATGATCTATGATGCCTCTGTTTGGCGTACTTTCAATATGAAGATTGTAATTGATGTGGATTTGCTCATTTTTGTTTACCGACTGGTTTAATTTGCCTAGAAGCTGACGATGATGATTATTGCGAAATGATGTCTTTCTTGTGGTGGTAGCTTGTTGAAAACGTGATATGTATGTACAATGATAGTTGTTGTAAAACAAGTAAATTCTTGGCTCCTATCCAATGAGTATGTAATTGAAATATATTTTATCATTTGGATTTGACGTCTGACACTGCAATTTGAATTAATACATACATACATCCTAAAAAATTTCCCATTTTACTTTTTTCAAATAATATTCCAACTGCACTACCTTAACTCTTTTTATACCCGTCACTACCTATGTTTCTGTCTCTATGGAAACTAATCCCTCAGTTTTGAAGCTATCGGGCTGAAATTTTGTATAAAACTTTGTATTTAGTGTACGCTGTATATATGTCGGAACGAATGGGATCGGACCAGGGGCGGCGCATAAGGGCCCGCGTGGTGGGGGGCCCACGATATTTAGGGGCCCAAAAGCCACATGACAGATTTGTCGAACCATAAAAACAGCACAACTGCGAAAAACTCCGACGTAGATATTTTTTGTAAACAAGAAGAGAAACGCACTTTTCCACTAAAGTTCATGAGACAATCCGGATCCTCAAAATTTTCCAAAAAAAAATTGTTCCTGACATGGCTGCGCTGTATCTGTAGGCGCGGTTTGTAATCCAACCCACCCTTTTCCTTCCCAAGTGCCATATGGGTAAAAGATTCGGTAGGTCTCTCTGCAAATAAATTATCTTAAAACATTTTTGGTGATTGTACCTTTTCTAAACTTTCGGACTAAATTCCAATCCACTTTGTCATGAACTGTCAAACACGAACAAAATAGTTTGAGAGTGGTACTAAACTTAGTTTAAACTAGTTGGTACGGCCTGCACATGTCGTTGAAGACTAAAATATTTTATCTATCCTGCGGTATATACACGGTCAATAGGCCACATTTGGTTTGAGTGGAGTCTTGCCAAGATTGCTGTATTGAATTTAATATTAAGTACAAACCTTTTTAAATTCGAAGGATTTAAATTAATTTTAAAGCTGAAACAAGGAATATGTAGAGTTGAATTAATAACGTGTCGCTTTTTCAATTGTGTAGCAAGTAAAACTTAGGCCGCCCACACACGAAGCGTCCGAATCCACTTGTTGGATTCTTGGTTCTGTCAAATTTATACATTTTCTTTGATTTTGTAAAATATTGCTAGTAGGTTTTTCTAAATGTTCCGCCCCCTACAAGTTTAAGCTATACCCATAGCTATTGAGTAGGTACATTCACTCACAAATGAGTGGTCCTGAGTTGTAGAGCGATGTTTGCTTTTATTATATTTCACCAGAAGGCACACGCAAGTGAGCGACTAAAATGGTGGGAAATCATCACAATAAATATGAAGGTGTCCTATTTTAATTGTAACAATACAATTCATCATAATTTTTCAAATGTATTTTCGCGCCATTTACTTTGCTTCAGTGCTACATAGTTGAGAATGGTATAAAAGTTGCGCTAAGTTGAGGACGTTGCGCCACCGCCGTCTGTATATTAAGGCCGCAATGTAGACTCGTAAACGTCAAATCCGCAGATTAAATTGCATGGCATTGTTGTTGCTTCTCATGACATTGTTGTTGATTGCCCGTGTCCGACGAACAATTTAAGCAGGATCCATGCCGTCATCGTACAGCTGAGTTGCGGCCTTGATATATCTAGATGGCGTTGGTTGCGCTCCCTACTGCAAACACTTAGTCACGGTGTTCGCCGCTAGGGTCAGAACCGTTTTTGTGAGCTGTCCAGAATTTTGTACCCTTTCTGCTAATATTCTCTCCCATCACAAAACGAAAATTTGGCAAATACGGCTGGGTGAAAAATGATCAAACTAGGATAACACGTCTAAATATCTGAGCACCAAAGTTTTAATTAAAGCCTCTGAATACGAGGCGTTTCTGTTAAAATGCCGCCCAGAAAATTAACCGCCCTAGGTATGAGCCCACTTTTAAATTGTGGCTGTAGGATCACTGTAATACAATAGTAATAACGCAGTGTCAGTGCGAAGCAAAAGTAGAAAAAAAGGTCTCTATACCGGTCATTATCCGAGGCTTCCACGAAAAATTGTGCCATGAGTCGCCTCTCCTTTCTAATCAAAAGCCGGACTGGTTTTATGTCCTGCTATATATTTTCCGCATCTACTGCTTACATATCTTTTTCACATATTCCTTTGATCTATTCACTGGATGGAATCTTCGAATTTCTCCTTCAATGGCCTATTCGTATATACTTAATTCAACATGAAATTAGCTTGGTAGAGTTCAGTCGAATAAAAAACATTTTAATAAGAAGTGAATTTAACTGAAACTCTGCTGCTTAAAATCGCATAAAACTAATTAATACAAGCATTCGGAAGAATAGCAGAGAATTACATGTTTCGCGTAAAATCCATCAAGCGATTTTCACATCACATACACCCCCCATTAAGCCATCCATGTGAATACGACTGCCATAACTATAGTGACGGAGGGCGGCGATTCGACTACTGCCAAGGGGCGCCATAGATGGTAAGTCCGGCACTGCTGAAAATTGTGGATCGACCTTCAAGAGTGTTTTCGATTGATTTCACTCGGCTTTTTTCTCAGTGTATAGGGCCCACTCAAGAAGTTGCCAGGAGGGCCCCGAGTAAAGTTGTTCCGCCACTGGATCGGACCATGACGTCATGGGACTGCCATAGAAACCAAAAGCCAAAATCAAAAATTGGGTTCTTCTAAGAAAAACTTTTCTTTATGAACCGATCTTAAACTTCATGCAAGCTTGTTCCTGGTAAAGCTTCAAAACATATCCAGGAACGGATGAAATCGGAACACGCCATAGGGCTGCTGTATAAATTATTATCACAAAATGTGACGGATATTCAAATTTCGACCGCGCCCGAAATAAGCCTTTGTCTCGTTTTTATTTAAATGCTGCTTATGGTTGCCTAAATCTGCCTCCAATATTACCTTATGCATTTTTTTTCTCCCCATGCATAATGCATCTGATCTGTATCCCATCCCACTGAACAAGGCTTGCTAATCCTACATTTTATCTGTGGCATACAAAAATTCTTTTAATTTTATTTCCATCACACATGAAACGATCTTATCGTCTAAAGCTGCATAATATTTTCTATACTCTACGAAGTTAATGACCGTGCAAAATATGTATCTTTAAAATGTTTTTAGTGGATTTTAAAAGAAATTCGTTGCTTAACCTCAGGTTAAGTTGTGATATTAACGTGAGTGGGTCGGACATTTTTCGTAGTTTTAGAAGTAGAATTTTCAAGTGTTTGCTAATATTTAAGATAACAATAAAATGTTCATGTTTCTCTGACTTGGTGGCAATAAATTTGTAATGGTTATTTTTAGGCAACTGTCACAATGCCACAATTGAAGTAAAATTAATAAGTGCATCACTTATCGGACTAGTGTATGTGTAATGGGGGACGCTGGACATCCGGAGATGTCCCAGGGGACGAAGCCAATGCCTCTACAACCGTGCAGGTTCGGCTAAAGGAAGGGACCCTCAACGCGCGAGCAGCGGCATGCGCTTGCTGTAGCTCAGAGCGGTACGGTTGGGCTGGGTTTGTTCTGCCCGTTGCCCCTTGTCCTCTACATCAAAATAAGGATATCGCATTCCTAGGAAGACTATAAACAAACGGATTGAAAATGGGAATTAAGTAGAAAGGCTGGTGACGACTAGAGCAGAAGGGTGCTCGGCCATCCCTTGTGGCGCTGCTGAGGACCCACCGTACGATGGGTTACAACTAACACGCCGAGGAGCATGCGGGGGCTTCTTGTTGCGCTCTCTCATCGTATGGCATGATGGCCAAGTTCCGGCCATTGGCACCCACCTCGGTCGACAATTTGCATCCCCTCGCAATTTGTCCACCACGGGAAAACTATGGCAGCAATCGAAATTTAAATTTGCCGCGGGACGGGAATAAGTAACGAGGAGGAAAGCCTCCTCATCCCGCTCTTGCTGCCTCCAGCCTGAAGCAAAAAGAGGTTAAGAAAAAGACATGCGGCCATTCAGATGCCGTTCTAAATTAAGGCGCTTACGCACCCCGATTTTTGACAGGTCTTGGCCATAAAACTACATACGCTCATCAATTGATCATCCTACTCTGCATGCACCTGGCATTATTAGAAATGCAATATATATTGCCATAAATTGGATTGAGAATAAATGTTTGCCGATTGGTGTGATGGCTGTCCGCCTGAGGCTTTCATTTTTTCTATCCAGAAATATTAGGGGACGCCGCAAAACAAATGAAGCACAAAAAAATAACACCTTACACCGAAACTTCACAACATATCTGTTGTTTTGCTTCTTTTTGTTTCTGGAATCTCCTTTGGTTTTTTTTCTTCGTTTCACTCTCCACTTTTATTTTTTCCACTGTTTCCTTGTCACATGTTCCACCGAGCACCTCAACTTCCCACAAAAAAAAAACTCCCACTCCTCAATCTTTATTTGTTCGCGACTACACCACCTTTTTTTGCGCCAAAAACTAACTGTCACGGGGTTGACAGTTGTCATCCCGACCGCCGTCACCAATCCTCATTTTACCACCGCCATCTTGATAGACAGGTCAGATTATCAGCTGATAAAATGAGCTGTCATGTCGCTATGGAACCGCATTTACAACAATAGCAACAACCACAGGCGCTAAGCACCGCCATCTTGATAGACAGGCCAGATTATCAGCCAATGAAGAAGAAAATAAGAAAGTATTCCAAGCAATAAGATGCACTATCGAAAAGGTGACCAATTTCGGTGTTTTCCTTCTCTTTCTATCCTACCATAAGTATTGTTAGTCTTGTTTAGTACGGCTGTCATCCCAGTATATTGGTTGAATGTATGAATGAGATAGCAAATGGTCCCACATTTTTGGTCTATGACTCTGTCCTCTATTTTCTTTGTCTGTGTTATCAACTGATAAAATTAGCTGTCATGTGGCTAAGGAACCGCATTTACAACAATAGCAATAGCAACAACCACAGGCGCTAAGGTACCAAATTTTCGAAATCGAATTTCGACAGTCCGGCCTCTCTATCAAGATGGAGGTGATTTTACCCCTTAGTCTTCTCTATCTATGTTTTTCCCATGGCCACCAACTGAAGTGGCAACATTTCTCATATTTATAATATGGCAATGCCACTTCATTATGGCCAAACTGTCAATACAGCTGTTGCATTAAGTTCCATCTAGATTAGTCGCCAAATGGCTGCGCGTCCAAAAACTGGCATCGCGTACAGCCATTTCGCTGGTACTTAGCATCCACACTATAGCAGCCGAATGGAGACAGAAAATTACATAACCAAAATTTTATTCTGGTGATTTTTTTAAATTTAATTATCGAAATCGGACTCTGCGCGTTTGAATTATTACACGGCCATTCAAGAATAATATCTATCTATGACATATATCCAAATCATTATGACGATAATCCGTCATGATGATGAAAGTTCGAAATTGAGGTGACACATATGTTTTCGTCATTATAATTCGTCATTTACTTTTGACGTTTGGGTAAATGATGAAAATGTCCCTAAAAACAGCGATATTTTGATGAATATTCTGTTCAATAATTTAAAAACACACTTTTCTCGAAGAATTTGAATAGAAATGTGTAAAGATTGATAACAAATTTAATATTTTTGCTAAAATTCTTGTTCTTCAATTTTGCAACAGATGGCGTCCCCTGTCATTATTGAGCAAATGATGGTCCAAATGTGTAATTGAGAATTCGTGCTAATGATGGTAAATTTTCGTGATAATGACGTATTTGCGTCATTCGAAGATATGTGTGTCAAGCTTGTTATTCAATTTCACACAAAAGAACGAACAAAAGTTGCAAAATTGTCACTTTGAATTTGACAAGCGGTTGTCAAAGCGGTTGGTTGAGTTGCCACATTGAAAATTGAATATCAAAACTGGACGCACAGCCCAATGGCGACTAGTTTGGATGGAATTTGGCTGCACGTGTCGCCATTTGGCGACTAATCTAGATGGTCCTTTAGGATAAATTCACACCAACGCCATCTAGATATACAAGCCAGATTATCAGCTGATAAAACAGAAGCTAAGAACCCCAAGTAACACGTATTACAACAATATCAATAGAAACAACACCATGCGCTAAGAACCCAAATTTTCGAAATCGAATTTCGACAGTCCGGACTGGCCTGTCTATCAAGATGGCAGTGTTCACACGCATAAATGCAACGCCATCTAGAAATATCATAGCCGCAACTCAGCTGTACAATGACGTTATTGTTTAGCTCTTAATTTTTTTATTTACACGAACAAACAACAAAAACAAGTAGTGACGTAATAAAAAGCAAAAACAAAACAGTGTAACATTGGCGAACATAACCTAAAATTATAAGCTGATTTTGACGTCTAAGATTCTACATTGCGGCCTTAATATCTAGACGGCGTTGATAAATGTCGATTTTTGAATTTGAGCGGGATTTTTACAAATGTCAATGATTTAAAATAAATCCGATCAAAGACATTTGTATAGAAGAACCCAAGCGAATTCAAAAATTGACACTTATGTGTCTGAATTAGTCCATTACATACATATACACAATGTTACTAGCCAATGCGATCCTTTCTATTAGTGGTATTTTTAAATGGCTGGATTTGTAATGTCGGGATAACGTAAAGCGAGATTTTTTGTAAAAAGCGGCCTTATGAACGGGTAGGATTCTGCTTGTCGGCGATAAAAAAAAACCAGATGGATTCCCTGAAATTCTCTCGCTACGGCCCCCAAAAAATGACAGTTTTATATACTCGACCGACTATTCAATTTCCGGAGGGGTTCAAGGGGAGAACGTGGGTGAAGTCAATGAGCGGATCGGTTATCCTTTCTCTGGACTATCCCGTTCGTTCTCCCGGTAGAGCCCCTCCCCAGGAAACTCTATCGTCTCGGTGAAGTCTCCATGCAGTAGTGAAAACTGCCAATGAAGGGCTGCCACGGGAGAGCTTCAGACTGGAAGTCAAGAGTCAAGATATTTTGAATAAAAATTCATTGGGCGTTATGGAAACTATTATTTCGGTTTGGTCCTATGAAGTAATGATAACGGTCCGTCCATTACCATTTGGGGGTGACCCCGTGCAAAAGGATTTCAGATTCGCTCATTGGGGATCAATATTTTTCGTTATAGGTATTGTAAACAATTATGGAAGAAAAAAATTGTCCTGTCTTTTCATTAAGTGTTTTTCAAAAATAATATTTAAATATTTGTTTTGTAACACAATCACCGACCTCGAATATCACAAGCCCGTAGCCATCTTCAAATCACCATAACTTCCCCAAAACACAAATCACAGTATTATAGCATCCTAAGACCTTATTTATTTATTGAAACCGAGGCTATGGGCTAATGTGGGAAGTACTTCATGTCCTCTTTGATATGACAGCCCACATTATGTCTATTTCTAATCAAGGAAAAATTAGTATCCAGTTTTTGCCCTTCATGGAACTTTTTCGATAAAAATTTTTTTTTTTTGCAAAATAAGTTTTTGATTTTTTGCACTCCACTGATTACAAAACAACAAAAATTAACCTTATTCTATTTTTTTTTTGTCTTTTAAATGCTAAAGTGATTGCACCTAAACCAAGCAAACCAAGTGTATCTTTTTACGCTTTTGTTTACGTTTTAAAGCTTAATTCATTGCGCATTATAACTATTGAAGCAAACAAGATTGATCATCTTCTAACTAAAAAGAAAGAAGTCACAAAACTACCGGAAAAAAACTAGACCAGCTTCTTAACTGTTGCTTATAGCATAGATGCGCGTAGAACACAACTCAACTAACTTGTATCATTAAGTTTTTGTTACGAAATGTATTCATTAAGACAAAATCTTGTTTATATTTCAGTGATGAAGTTATGATAGTTTTTCTACGACCGTTTTTTGTATTCACTGTCAATTATGCCTGCCTAATGCCGGCTAAAGCTAATACTGATTACTCTATTTCTATATGAACGCTGGCAAATTAATGAAGACAGGAAGTTTTGTTTTCATCTATACTTTTACTGCTGTCAAGCTGCTCAATGTACCGAAGCAAAAAAGGAGCGACTTATAACATTTTTCTGCAACAGTTTTTGTTTTCATCGTGCAATCAACGTGCGGTTCTGTTTCGCAATCTACTCTACTAGAATGGTGAAAAGTTATTTTAATCTTTTTGAACATCGTTTCGTATAGTCATGTACATACATTAGCAGCATTTCCTTCAGGCTCTTTTATTGTTCTAGCTTAGACAATCAGTCGAAAGCGGAAAAAGTATAAAGTGAAATTCATACACAAAAACAGAGAATGAAAGTAGGTACTTCCTATGTTTATAGGACAATGTCTTCCTCTGGGCGACCCACTTCGGCACTGAAGCAATATTCCGGTCATGTTTGTGTTTCTATTTTTGCTTGAAACATTTTTTCGTAGCATGCTAATCCTGAATAATCGCTTTTTATGTTGCGGACATTATGAATAATTGCTGCGCAATGTTTGGTGGAATTTAAATTGTTGGTTTAAAAACACTCGGTATACACTCGGATATTAAAACATGAAGGGGGGTTAATTCAACATTTAGAAATGCATAGTAAAAACTGCCGTTGCTATCAATAGACAATCCATTATTTTTCTAAACTTTTAATTTATATCATTGCGCCTTAATCTTTACTACTTCGAGGAGAAATAGAACTCTAAGTTTTCTTTCCTATACTCTGCAAAAGATGTACTTTAACCTTACATTGAATGTTCGAATTTTAAATGCAAACGCATCTATGTTAATTACTCGTAAATGATCCCAAAAACGAGAAATTTATTGGCAATTGGTATGTTTTAGATATTTATTATCCGATTCAAATATTGATTCTGATACATATTCAAAATCAAAAGGTATTGTTCAGTTGACAAGGATAATGATGTGCCGCTATTGAGCATGCAAAAGAAGAAAATACACATTGCATATTTGAATATATATAGTGCTTGCAACATTATATACACTCCGAAATGATGTGCAATGTAACGTTGACTCGAAATTGCCTATAAACGGCTGAGTTAACGCACCATGGCCCCACATGGGGCTATACGGTACTGAGAAGAAGATATTTGAATAAGTGGAAATTAATTTGCAGCGGTGAAATTATTTGATTTAGATGATTTATAAGAATTATTACTTATTACTGGAGTGAGACCGGATACGGTATCCAAAATTACATTTTTTTTTAAATTTCTACCGCATTGGGTGGGTCTGGGCAATCACTCATACCACATTATACGGCATTTCACTCTTACGGCCCTTTTCAATTATGACAGATGACACTATTTCGATATACGGCAATAACAAGCTTGACACAATTAACTTCGAATGACGCAAATACGTCATTATGACGAAAATTTACCATCATTATCACGAATTCCAAATTACACATTTGGACCATCATATCATATCTGTTGCAAAATTGGAGAACAAGAATGTTTGCAAAAATATTAAATTTGTTATCAATCTTTACACTTTTGTATTCAAATTCTTCAAGAAAAGTGTGTCTTTAAATTATTGAACAGAATATTCATCAAAATATCGCTGTTGTTAGGGAAATTTTCATCATTTACACAAACGTCAAAAGTAAATGACGAATCCTAATGACGAAAACATATGTGTCACCTCAATTTCGAACTTTCATCATTATGACGGATTATCGTCATAATGATTTGGATATCTGTCATAGGCATAATTCGTTATACGGCCGAATATATTTTTTGGGGATTCCCCATTTTATATACAAAGTAAAAAAATGGGAAAGGACTAGTTTTGTGTTGAAAATTTCACTTAAAGGATAAACAACTGTGCTGTGCATTGTTTCTGTTGTAATTATGAATTTGATTGTTGTTGAATGTTTTGTTGTGTTGCGGGAAGTTATATATAATAAACATAAACTTTGACATTACGTATTTGGTATGGTGGTATGTATATAGTGTTAAGGACATAACTAAGTAATTATTTATTATTTAGCAAATGTAAAAGAATAATAAAAGGAAACGGAAGGCGGTCACCTTAGAAACTAAACTGAATAATTTGCGACGCTTGGAAGCCGGAGAAAAAATTTGAGTGATTTCGTCGTCTTTAGATTTGCTTAAATCAATGATTCAGACAATTCGGGACAATAAAGAAAAAATCAGCGCGTATTCTGAAACAGTTTCAGCTTCATGTAATGCCAAACTAACTGGGGAAAGAAGCAGAATTATCGAGCAAATGAAGAAATTATTGGGCTTATGGATTAAGGACAACAATCAACGAAATATACCAATGAGCCAGATGATGATGAATCTTCCAAAAGTGAAATTTTTCCCGCTAGTAACGGATGGTTCAAAAAATAAAAAAATACCGAGCGTACAGAGGGCTGCGCCCGCAATACGAGGGTTTCTTTGAATTTTAATGCATAGTGAATTACCTGTATTTTATAAATTTACGTCGCGCCACTACTTCCTAAGGGGTCAAGGCAACAACAACATACTCAACCCCCTGACTTATTGATGAGACTGCACTTGCCCCTCAAAAATATTGAGAATTCAATTCCATTCAATTTTATTTTCCCATACTTATTCTTTAACAATATGTTCGCTGGGTTCCTTAAAAAGTAATTTGGAGATCAGGCTTAACATATAGCCTAAGCAGCTCTTAAAGTCTAGTAGAATGAGTTGTTTTTTTTATGTAAAAGTTGGAAGAGGAAAAAGTATAATAAAACCTCCTTGATGATTAACTAAAACTTAAATTTTACTAAAAATATTGAAATCCATACTAGTAAATAAGCTAAGAGAGACTTATGAAGTCGAGGCAGGTTTTTCAAGACTTTTCAAAAGTATAGGTTGTTGTATAAAGGGTTACTTAGCATGGAGCATGAATTTGCAAAAATTTTTTTCTTTTTGACACATTTGTCATATATAAATTCCACGCCTGATATTTTGTGCAATTTCGCCGTTGAGTGCCATGGTGGAAGGTTGAGTATAATCTTGAGAACATTGTTCTGTGACGTTTGGAGTTTGTCTCGGTTGGTAGGGGCAGCAGATATAAGCATGGGGGATGCATATAAAAGCACTGGTTGGAAAATTGTTTTATATATCAGTAATTTGTTCTCTAAGTTTAGGAGAGAACGTCGATTGATAAGTGGGTAAAGCGATTTTATAAATGTGCTACATTTTTGTTGGCCCTCGTGGATATGGGCTTTTATAAGTAGCTTCTTGTCGAGTGTAAATCCCAAGTATTTTACAGTCTCTTTCCGAATAATCTCTTGGTTTTTCAATTTGAGTGGCCTTTCGGGCAGAAATTGTGCGGCTCTCCTTTTCGTGAAAAATATGGCTTTAGTCTTATCGATGTTAAACTTAATCTTCCAGCGACTATAATACTCATATAGTTCATTGAAATTTTGCTCTAAATGCTCTATTATGATTATTATTATTATTATTATGTTATTATTAGCGTGAATTATTTCGAAAATCATTAATTAATATTACTGATTCCAACATGGTAAATGAAAGAAATACTCGATGCTGATCGACCGATAGATTCTCGTTTGGGAGGCATAATCAAAAGCTAAGTTTCAATTATACATATACATATTTCAGTTTAATGTTAGCGCGCCAAATATTGAAAACTGTTCATACTAACCCAGAAACCGTCATACATCCAAGTTGACGGTTATCGCTAACCATCCTGTGCAGTGTTCGGTCCGATAACCCTTTAGGCAATTTTGTGGCGAGTCCGGCGACACCTCAATCGTTCCGCCAAAGGATTGCGGAGATATCGACGGATTTCCGAAGTAGTACGAAGTTGATTGTGAAATTGCTGTGACAACATCCAGGATGTATGTACGTAAAAACGTAGTCACCTTGAATGCAATTCATCGGAGATATCGCCGGACTTCCGGCCACCCGGTGCTCTAATTGGGGAAGAGGATCCAATTACCCTTTAGGCAATTTTGTGGCGAGTCCGCCGAAACCTCAATCGTGTCGCTCCGCCAAAGGATTGCGGAGATGGCCAACATCCAGGTTGACGGTTATCTCCGACCACCCTGTCCATTTATCGCAGAAAAGGGTCCAATGACCCTTTAGACAATTTTGTGGCGAGTCCACTCTGTAAGTCTTTTTTCCAGTAAATTTTTACTAGACACTTTCTAGTATGTTAAATCACTAGTTTTCTAGTAATTGTGGAAAATTATAACTGCTATCTAGAGATTTTAACTAGAATGGCTGTGAAAAGGACCGAATCTCCTCCTAAAACTAGATATCCATTTAATATCACTAGATTTCTTGCAAATTGCCCCTAGATTAACAGTAAATATTAATGAAAGACTATTAAATTTCGCTAGAAAATAAGTGAATGTTATTCTACTTTCATTTTCGTCTCACCCTCTAATTCTTTAGTTGATTTTTATACACGGAGTAAGTCGCATTTTGCTATAATTAGTGTCTGTGAAATTTTGTGTATTCTTAGGTAAGTTTCCGAACGCAAGAGTGAAAATGTGTTTAAAATATGTAACAGGCCAAATACACCTGCAACTTGGTTGCCAACCTAGGTTGCAGGTACGTTACTACACACTTGCAACATTCCGGCAACCACGCCATTCACGTTCTTGCAACCTGGTACTGCAACCTGCAACATGCCTACAAATTACTTAATTTCCGTTTTTTTTGCGTTGCAAGTTGCAGGTGTATTTGGCCTGTTATGAATGCTTCAATGAATTTTTATTTATTTTTTCTCTTAAGTGCAGTGATGAAAGTGGACCACTAAATATTTAGCTTCCATGGAAAAGACGGCCGGTTTACATTGAAACTCGTTACACGATATTATAATACATTTGATAAAAATATAAAATTATTTTACCAGACTGTTTTATTTTCGTTCAATTTTTAGATGAATGTTCGTGCAAAAATCAATAATGTAATGAAAAATCCAAAAGAAATTATTCGAATTATCTAGATTTTCTATTGAATTCAAATTAAATCTGGTCGAATTTACTAGATTCCATTAATTTCATTAGGGAGAAGATCTAGTGAAATACACTAGTATAACCGGATTTACACTGGATTTCCAATGAATTTTTTAATAGAATTCTAGCAATTAGGTACTAGAAATCCATTTATTTTCACTAGATTTCTATTAGAAAAGTTTACTGGATTTCCAGTAATATTTTTTTCACTAGATTGACAACTAGAAAATCTAGGAGCTAAAATCTAGTTGTGAATTACTGTAATCTAGTCGAAAAAGACTTACTGTGGCAGTGACACCACAATCGTGTCGCTCCGCCAAAGGATTGCGGAGATATCGACGGATTTCCGAAGTAGTACGAAGTTGCACAGCAATTTCATTTTACGCCCCATTATTTTAATTTTTCACCACTATTATGGGAACAGCTAATTTTTTTTTTGTTTTGCTCGCTTGAATCTTTGGTTTAACAATGGCGCACAATTATGTTGTAAAGGCCCCAAGAAAGGCGAAAATAGCTAGTTGCCTTTTCACACTGTATTAAAACGATTTAAATTAACAGCAAGAAATGCAGCATAGAAACCATCTTCTCCTCTGAAATGTCAATCTCTGGTCAAGGATGTGTACACATGTGCTATTTTCGCCTTTCTTAGGGCCTTTACAACATAATTGTGCGCTATTGTTAAACAAAAGTTGAAGTACGAAGTTGATTGTAAAATTGCTGTGACAACATCCAGGATGTATGTACCTAAAAACGTAGTCACCTTGAATACAATTTATCGGAGATGTCGAAAGATTTCCGACCACCCTGTGCTCTGATCGGGGAAGACGGTCCAATCACCCTTTAGGCTATTTTGTGGTGAGTCCGGCGACACCTCAATCATGTCGCTCCGCCAAAAGATTGCGGAGATATTGAAGGATTTCTGAAGTAGTATAAAGTTGATTGTGAAATTGCTGCGGCCAGAGGCCAGCATCCAGCTTGACGTTTGTCTCTGACCACCATGTGTACTGATCAGGGAAGACGCTCCAATATCTGTTTAGGCAATTTTGTGGCGAGTCAACCAACACCTCAATCGTGTCGCTCTGCCAAAGGATTGCGGAGATAACCAACATCCAGGTTGACGGTTGTCTCCGACCACCCTGTCCATCTATCAGAGAGGAGGGTCCAATGACCCTTTAGACAATTTTGTGGCGAGTCCGGTGACACACACAATCGTGTCACTCCACCAAAGCATTGCGGAGATATCGACGGATTTCCGAAGTAGTACGAAGTTGATTGTGAAATTGCTGTGACAACATCCAGGATGTACATATGTACATATGTATGTACCTAAAAACGTAGTCACCTTGAATACAATTTATCGGAGATATGGACGGATTTTCGACCACCTTGTGCTCTGATCGGGAAAGAGGGTCCAATGACCCTTTAGGCAATTTTGTGGCTAGACCGGCGACACCTCGATCGTGTCGCTCCGCCAAAGGATTGCGGAGATGGCCAACATCCAGGTTGACAGTTATCTCTGACGACCCTGTGCAGTGTGCACTGATCGGAGAATAGGAGGGTCCGATGACTCTTTTGGCAATTTTGTGGCGAGTCCGGCGACACCGTAATCGTGTCGTTCCACCAAAACATTGCGAAGATATCGATGGATTCCCGAAGTAGTACGAAGTTGATGGTGAAATTGCTGTGACAACATCCAGGATGTATGTACGTAAAAACGTAGTCACCTTGAATACAATTTATAGGAGTTGCACTGTATTTGATCCAGTGACAACTAAATATTTCCATATTAAATTTAAATGTTGTCGATGAAAACGTGATTGCAACAGGTGATTCTCATACAAAATGGAATTTCGATTAACAGAGAGAGGGGGGCATTTAGGGACATGAAATATAGTTTACGACCGATTCCCATACCTAGCGAGTATACACAAACAATTTCATAAAAATCGGTCCAGCCGTTTCGGAGGAGTTTGAGAACAAACTTTTTGAGGAGAATTTTATATATTAGATAAGGTAACAAACAAAGGTTGTAGATGGTGTTCAGCGTTAACTTTTTGGTAGATTTTTTTTTACTTTTTCAATATAAGGGTCCCTCCATGAGGATTCGTGTTGTTAGGAGTTCCCCTTAACGAATCCTGTATTCTATGTACTACTTTCAGGGTGAAATAGGACATTTCGATATGCATAACATACCCCAAAGAATCCGACTGTATCCTGCTTCGCTTGTCGTAGCCTTTTAAAACTATTACTCTAAATTTCGGAGTGATTTGGCTTTAGGCAAGGACTGCTAAAAACTGAAATTTCAAGAGTTTCATAATGCGATTAATGCGGCTATGCTGCGGTCTGCGAAGGACGAAATTTGTCAGATACTTATGAAATGCGCTATTCTCAGCATTTTCTTTCGCCAGACATCTTAGAACTCTCTCCGCAAATAATTTCCTTTTTAAGCCTAAACATCCTTCCGAAAGGATTCAATAAATTTCCATTAGTATTTCAGAATATGCTGCTATTTGATACCCATGTTGCCTAAAGGACTAAAAAGGGCACTAACTGACTTTAGCAACAGTAATGGCAACAGTATTCGTTTCGAACGGCACCCGTCATGCCCATACAATGCTTCATGTTGAAAAATGCCCTTTTTAGTACTAATATCCTTTTTCAAATATTCAAAATCAGTTTATTAACATTCTGGATGACTAGTCTCAACGAATCCTTTATTTTAATGCCCGTAGCGTCTATTGTGATTCCACCACAGAAAAAAGAAGGATCTTTTGTACCCATAAGGACATTTTTTTAAATATAAGTGTCTGCAACCTTTACGAGTCGTCGTAGTCGCCGACGTAGTGGGCTTATCGGCAAACGGGTATACCAAATACCAAGCGCCCCACCACTAAACTACCTACCTTTAATCAAAAAGTTTTTATCGGAATCGGTTCACGGGAAGAGCCGGGGGAATTATTCGAACAATGCCTTTTCGTTCAATTGGCAAGTGAATTTACCGCTATTCCAGTGTCACTGATCAAAATTATGGTCTCCGATTCCTTGTCAGGGACATCGAAGGACCATGTGTACAAAATTTGATGATGATCGCACCAGGGGAATATCGATGACGATGACGTGTTTTTTTTCATATTCAATATGGAAAGGGCTAAAGAGTGATATCCGTACTTAAGGAAAATTGTTTTCAGCTGAATTTATAGGGAATCTCCCGATGTAACGTGGGAAAGGAATTGAGGTCCGTTATAGATGTAGGTACTATCTATCTATCTATCTATCTAACTATGAAAAATTATGGAAAAAAGTGTCTGTTTGGTTTTTTATCGTGTGTAGTTGTTAGTTTCGTCCTAATGAAATTTGGTCATAATTTTCTCCATTTTATTTTTCTGTTTTATTTATCAAAGTTCTTATTCGAAATTGTATAATTACTTCTTTGTCATATATTTTTTAAACAATTAATTTGTACATATTGCATCATGCCGGAGCTCACAGCACCGTACTACATATTTTATTTAATATTGCCCTATTAAAAGTAAACCTGTCAACACAATTCTCAATTAATGTATTCACAGCAAAGTTCCATTCATATACATTTCCACAGACACGCAACAAGAACAAACTTTGCTTTTATAACTTTTCAAATTTACACGCTTCTTTTAATGGGCCCGGGAAAAAAAGAAGTCAAAACGTATTCAACATTGCGGACATTATTATTCAATTGAAGAATTTTCCAAACCAACAGACCATATAATAAAATCATCAGTAAATGTGACATAAGCCCTGGCGTGTGTGCGGTAAAATGGAATTTTGTAATTGCACCTGGTCGAAAATATTCTGTTACCGTATAAAACCATTATCCGCAGAATACTCACCACTGCATGACATTCCTGCGCACACTAGTAGTACTACGTCTACGTACTACATATACAATTGAAAGAATATTTGCGCTCGTCTAATTAAAACGCAAAACTCTTGGCGCTTTTCGACAAAAAAAAACTGAAATTTTCCCATAGCACAGGATAACTGAAAAACATAGGTATTCATAATGTAGGACTCATGTTGATCAACTCAGACTTATATTTTCAGGAGTAAAATCGTCTGCAACTTTGATGGCACAGCAACGAAGCCACTAAAGTCCGTATTCGTCCGTTTGCTCCTGGCTGTATGGTGGTATGATGATGGTATGGGCATGTTTGCGTCTGCTTTGCTGATTAATTCCACTTTTCCACCACTTTTCAATGGTTCCCATAAAATTTCACGGAGAAAAAAAGTTTTCCATTTTATTCTTCGAACGTTCCCTCGTTGGTGTTCCTTTTCTTAATATTTTTTTTTCGTCTTGTTCCTTTTGTTGCGCTGACCATATTCAAATATTGATGGTAAAAATTTTCTTTTTTTTTTCGTTTGAGGGAAAAATAGCATCTGGAAAAAGGGTCAATCATTCAGCTTTTTTCCTCACTATTCGTTTTTCTTCAAGCAAATACATATATAGTAATTCAATTCAATTTCACGGTTGAGTTAAATTGAAGCACTAAAGTCAGCCCTAATTGACTTATTTACTGACCGAATGAATGTCATTAGAAAGAACGAGGATCGAGAATTCTTTTGGTTTGAGTTAAGAGAAATCGTTTTGAAATTGGATTGAAGAGCGGTTGGGGTAATTAGAGAGAGGCTTGATGAGAAAATTGGCTAAAAAAGGTGCAGTTAGGGTTTTTTCTTACTACATATTTGTACGATAGAATTGACTTATTTTTGGTAGAAGCCTTTAGAAAAATGCCGGCTTCTAGATTTGAAAATGGTTTGCTTTCGCCCATCATCGCTATTTTTCGCTTAAATATTTATTCGCATTAATTCATCCTTCTAGTCAGTTGTCAATTCCGCATTCTGTTGACAATCTCGCAAGCGAGATACATACATACACAATTGCAGATGAAGTGGACAAAAAAAAAGCTTTTTCTTGTCCAATTCAAACTCATTGAACTAATTCGTTTCGATCAAGCAATGACAACCGCAAAACGCCGAAAAAAAATACGAAGAAAGTTTTTTCTAAACATGAATTCACCCATACTGAACTGACTCCCATCATTGCTATTGTAGTCCATCTGCGAAATACTGAATGTTTCCATTCACCCAAATCAATTCACCACCCCCGATTGGGCGACAGTATAGCGAGTAGTGCACAACACAAAGTGTTTATTGAAAAAGGTCAGGCCGGCGTTTTGCGACTAGATGTATTCAAGAGAGTTCATACTGCACACTAGCAATACAGATGGCCCTGTCTTACTTTTTTGCTCTAGTGATAAAATGGAAATCTACGTACAACATAGCATTCCATTATAGTGCTAGAGTTAGATAGAACACACTATCGGAATTTGCACTTGTTCTGTATCTGTCAGTTGAGAGCATCAACCGAAACCAAAACCAATAGTGGCGAAATGAAAAGATAATCGCTGACGTAATCTTTCCAGAGTGGATTTTTAGACCCAGATCTTTGTGGGTTTTGTTTACTTTTTAGCAGAACATGAAAAGCTTTTGCAATAAATTCATCGCCAACGTTGAGTAATTGTTAAAGTTATGGGACGCCGGTCGTCATTGACCTTCACCTCTAGTTGTTGTTGTTAATTCATTGTTAGAGATGAATATTGCGTTTAAGATGCGTTTAATTAATAAATCAATTTATTGTTCAGTCGAGCATAAGAATACATTTCATTGAATTTTGCTATAGAAATTAATAAAGTGCTTTCTATTCGGAATGGAATATTCACACAAGAGTTCCTCTTCTCAATTATTTAGATTTTCCATATAAGCTCCAGTTCTTTAGCGATGGTTGAATGATAATGTTGATAATTTGTATTGACTACCACGTCTTTCACGGCAAAAATACGGTAAGTGCCGAAAGAATCGGTTAACAGTGCATATGATAACTTTGGTGTCCATCGTTATGTTATAGTCTTCACGAACAAAAACTATAAAAAAATCTGTAAAATTAACTTAAAAAGAACTTGAAATAAGTAGAAAGACTTTATGCAGTTAGGGTACACCAAATATCCTTTCAAACGACATATAACGGTTAACGGAAAACAGTGTGCATCAGACGTTCTAATCTAATCAGTTTGTCACAGTTACATTTCGTCCTAAAACTAATAAAAAATTCAGTAGAGCTTTGCGATTTAGTGCAAATATTCTAATCAAGGTATATAGATGACAGGTTCACAGGGATCTAAAACTCATTTTGCTAAATCAAAATTTTGATCAGAGAGGTCCTAAAAAGGACAAAAAGGACACTATTTAATCCTTAACCGGAGGTTGGCATGCGGGGCATCATATGAAAGGGAACGTCGATTACATTACATATCCGGTGTTTGTTTCCTGTTTCAAGAAACCTCAACGAAATAAACCGTGCTCTGTGGCCGTGAACGTTCGGTCGCCACTCTGTGAAATAGACACTCATAGAGAAACGAGTTTCCAAACTCGGCACGACTCGTCGCAAGTTTATTATTCAGAAGAAGATGATAAGAAATATTCTTATCGTAGAATAATAAACTAGCAATACACCAATGTCTTAGGTGTAAATACTGGAGAAGTTTAAATGTACAGGACTACTTCTTAAAGTAATTTGGTGGGAGCTTTAACATTTTATTCAGTGCCACCTTGACGGCTCCCTCCAAATTACTTTAGGAAGTAGTCCTGTACATTTAAACTTCTCCAGCATTTACACTTAAAACAAAATTACATAGGAGCGGCGCATTGGAGGGATATGTATTCTTTTTGCGGCAGATGAATTTTTCTTTGGCGGGGTAACTTTTACAACTTTGTTGTTTTTGGTCGGATATTATATATTTGCCTCCACTAATTACCATAGCTTATTCTACATCAATTAAAGTCGCAGAGGCATCTACAAAGGGTTGAAGAGAAGTATACCGGCACTGCTAATTCATACTTCAATAGTTTGTTAGTAGTAAGTTATCCTCACTATTTCAGGGACTTAGTTTTCCTTGAATCCCAGGCAGAGGGCCGAAAAAGTAAAACCATTGATGACTACAATCGGATGAAATGTTTACAGCTTGCCATATGAACAACAAATATTGTGAGTAATTATTTTAAACATATTCAAGAACATAACAAAGTACTTATAAATGTGTGTTTTTACAATTAGAGGCATGTTCAAGGATATGTAAGTTCAACCAACTTAGGGGTCCTAAAAGACCCCACGTGCCCGTTCGCGTTGATCGCGGGACGTGCCTGGCGAAGGGTTAATGTCCTAATATCCCTATGACCAATTGTCCTAATGTCCCAATTTCCTATAATCACAGTTCCCCAATATGCCAAATGTCCCAGTATCCTAATGTGATAATATCCCAATGGCCCAATGTCCTAATGTACCAGTGTCCCAATGTACAATTATCCCAACATCCCAATGTCCCAATATCCCGATGTCCCAATATCCCAGTGGTCAGTGTCTCAATGTCGCAGTATACCAAGTGTCCCAAGGTCCCAATAGCCTAATATCCCAATGTACCACTGTCCCAATGACCCTATGTCCCAATTTCCCCAGAGTACCTAATGTCCCAGTATCCAAATGTCCCAGCGTCACAATGTCCTAATGTCCCAATGTCGCAATTTCAATATGTCCCAATATTCCAATATACCAATGTTCCAATTTCCTAAGATCGGAGTGCCCCAATGCCCAAATGACCCAATATCCCGATGTCCCAATGTCCCAAGATCCCAATATCCTAATATCTCAGTGGCCCGATATCTCAATGTCCCTGTGTACCAGTGTCCCAATGTCCGATTGTCCCAAGGTCATAATGTCCCAATGTCCTAGTATCCCAATGCCCCAACGTCCCAGTGTCCTAATGTCCGAATATCCAAATGTTCCCATGTCCCAATATCCTAATGTTCCAATGTCCTAGTATCCCAATGTTCCAATATCCCAATGTGCCAACATCCCAATGTCCCAATGTTGTAATATCCCGATGTCCCAATGTCCCAATATCTCGATGTGGCCCAATGTTCCCACGTCCCAGTTTCCCCAGTGTACCTAATGTCCCAGTGTCCTAATGTGTTAATGTCCTAATATCCCAATGTCCTAATGACCCAAGACCCTATTGTCCACATGTCCTTTAATCGCAGTGCCCCAATGTCACAGCATCCCGATGTCTCAGTGGACCGTGCCACTCCGTACCAGTGTCCCAATGTCTGTTGTCCTATTCTCCCAAAGTTATAATGTCCCAATGTCCTAATATCCCAGTGCCCCATGTCCCAGTCTCCCAGTGTCCTGATGTCCCAATATCCCAATGTCACAATGTTCCAATATCCCAATGTCCCAATGTCCTAATATCTCGATGCCCCAATACCCCATGTTCCAGTAGCCTTATGTCCCCACGTCGCAGTTTCCCCAGTGTGCCTAATGTCCCAATATCCGAAAGTCCTAATGTCCCAATGTCCTAATATCCTAGTGCCCCAATGTCATCATGTCCCAATGTCAAAATATCCCGATGTCTCAGTGGCCCAATGTTCCTATGTTCCAGTTTCCCAATGTCCGATTGTCCTATTGTCCCAAAGTCATAACAATGTCCCTATATCCCAGTACCCCAATGTCCCAGTCTCCCAGTATCCTAATGTCCCAATATCCCAATGTTCCAATGTCCCATTGTCCCAATATCCAGATGTCCCAATGGCCCAATATCCCGATGTCCCCAAGTCCCAGTTTCCCCAGTGTGCCTAATGCCCCAATGCTTTATGTCCTAATGTCCCAAGACCCCAATGTCCCAATTTCCTAATATCCCACTGCCCCAAGATCCTAGTTTCCCAGTGTCCCAATATCCTAATGTTAAAAACACGAGTAGCTTCACCCAGTTAAACCACAGTTTATTATGTATTCATATATACATGTATTTCGGAAGCTATCTACTTCCTTCCTCAGTATGTAAGCTACATAAAATAAACTGTGGTTTAACTGGGTGAAGCTACTCGTGTTTTTGAATTATTTCGAAACGACCACAGACAGCGGGCAACTTAAATATCTATTATCCTAATGTCCCAATGTGAATGTCGCAGTGTGTTTTAAAAAATTGTCAATGCGATGAGCCGAAAGACGCAATTGTTGGAAATCTTTTGTTAACTTTACCTATTATTTTACCGTTATTCCATCCACTTATCTAAATGGAAGACATTGATTCTTTAGAAGGACCACCAGAGGATCATTCATTCCAAATTTCATAAAAATCCCATCACGGAGAGACAGTAGAAGCAAGTCTCTCTGCAACTGTAGACTCCAGTCTGAAATTGGGTTACTCGCTTAAGTCTGTGAGGGTGAAAATTTGACCGTTTATTGCATATATCTTACCCGTTATTGTGCCAATCGAAGATTTTTTTTTGGAAAGGCACTAGAACAGGATATGGGGAATATTTTGGTAAAAAAAATTTCTTGAGGGATGTTGCCTGGAAGGCTGTAGCCTTGTCAAACAAAAAAGCAAGTTGTCTCCGGTAATCATAGACTTGTTCGCTTTCGTTTTTTTTCCTTTGGCGGACGATACGCTCTCGCGTCTCTTCATAATAGCTTAAGATTCTATCATTAAATTTTCTAAGAAAAAAATCAAACATGGGGAATATTTGACAAAAATTTCGTAGCATAGGAAGTGTAGTGAAGCGAGCCTAAATATGTGAAGACTCTGTCAAGTCGATAAAAGTCATTATACTCTCTTTGAATTTACTCGCTTCCTGTGCATCGTATAAACGCAATTTATGATGACAATCAAATTTCCTATAAAACATACTTAGAAAACTTTAAGCTACAATGCAGCGGCAATGAGTTATTGATATGTAAATGCAAAAAACTTCAAAATTGCCATGATTTTTGAAATTTCCCGCATTTTCTTGCTGGTATAACTCTGTTAGTTTTCATTGTAGAATACAACTTCTTCGATTTTATAGGAAAGTTTATAGGAAATTTTGTGCTCTACAAACTTGTCCTAGCACATTTTGTGCTCAAATGAACAGGGAGGTAGTTATAGCATAGAGTAGGATAGAGTTGGAACTCTATACAAAATTAAAATCGGCTGAACAACATTTTACCTTTGAGTGTGTACTGTAAGTAACGTGTACACACAGGAAGATACTGAATAATCGAAGCCTTCCCCTTAGCATCATTTAAATCCATAAGAATGAATAGGCTAACTAGCTTAACGATTCGATCTCTTTCTTAAGGCCTGAATAGAGATCGGGCGAAATGAAAATGAAATTTTTGTCCGCGGCGATTTTCTCAATGAAAATGCATACTTACTGTCGTGGAATATGTGGTAAATGATGGGGTATTCCATAAACTAAAATCCGAGAATGGTTTCACAATTTGTCTCTGCCATTTTATGTGTTATTTTTCGATTCCCCGGTCATTAGATAATTTCCGCGATGAACTCGTCGTGGACAGTGAATCGGTTTGACGTTTGCAAAACTCACCACGCCCGACGGAGAATATGCTACAGAGTCGACTCATTTTCACGTTGAAAATGCATTCGGACAATGGGGAAATTATTTTTTTTAGTTATTTTTAAGATTATTTAGGACGTAAAACGCCTTTGTATCAATTTTCGAAGCTAAAATTTTAAATTCACCACGGTTTTTATGCCGGTTCATTACCGTCACCACGGTTTTTATGCCGGTTCATTACCGTTTCATTTTCATTCCGCTCGAACTCTATCCGGGGCTTTAAATGTAAAAAAAAATCTCCTCCTTTTTGTCCGCTGCGATTTTCTCAATGAAAATGCATGCTTACTGTCGTGGAACATGTCGGAAATGATGGGGAATTCCATAAGCTACAATCCGATTATGGTTAAAAAATTTTGCTCTGCCATTTTATGTATTATTTTTCGATTCCCCGGACATTAGATATTTTCCACGGTGAAATGACCGGGGAATCGAAAAATAATACATAAAATTGCCGAGAAAAGTTTTGGAACCATATTCGGATTGTAGCTTATGGAATTCCCCATCATTTCCGATATGTTCCACGACAGTAAGCATGCATTTTTATTGAGAAAATCGCAGCGGACAAAAATTTCATTTTCATTCCGCCCGAGGTCTATCCAGACCTTAAGACTTGAAAGAAAATTTCAAAATTGACTTTTCTAAGGTCTTCAGATAAGAGTTCTCTGAAAATCTGAAAAATTTACGAAATTAGATTTAGTACGCTTAGACTTTATTACTTTAGACATTTAAAGACTCAAGAAAGATAAATATTTTTAAGCATCAAAAGAACAAGAAAAAATTGTCTCTCTTTCCCCAAAAAGTCAGTTGAAGTTTTGTTCTTTTTATGCGTTGTGCTTTTCTGCATGTTAAGATCCGTGAAACTGGACAGTTTTAATTTCAGTATGAGGAGATAATTTTTTTTTTATGACATGGATCCTTCCGCATTTCTTGATTTCAGTATTTCAAATTTATTAAAAATTCACCCACTCCGTCATTTTTGGTGGGCTACACTTAGTCCATACAATTTACGACAAATAACTCGCGTAGCCTTACTTAAAACATTTTCTGGCATTTTCGTAATGCCAAAACATTTAACCTCTTGGAATAGGGTGTTGCGTGTCTTGGGAAAGGAAACAAAATAGTTTTGTGAAGCTTTATACTGAGCCGAGTTTCGGTGCATCGTTTACTGAATAATCCCAGGGACGAGAACATCAATTTCTCCTGACCACAATAGCGATGTCATCATCGTAGCCAATTTGAAAGATCCCATTCCATTGAGCTTCAAGCAGCGTAGTAGTTTATCTAATTCGAAGAACTATAAATAACAGACGCGACAATCGAACATTGGATTAAGGCCACATGATGTGTTAGTGACATCCTATTTCCAAGATCTTATCTGATTTTTGTTGAGGTAATGAGATCAGCATCACGCTCAGCAGTGTTATTTATCCCCACAAATGGGTACTCGTTTAACATCTGAGTGAGATCATAGTCCGTCACAAGCTCGTGAGTTCGATAAACACCATGGAACACGGTGATATTCGAACTCATGACCCTGTGCACCGAAGGTGCGCGCACTAACCGCTAGACCAGCCAGACTACGAAGAACTATGTTAAAGGTAAAAGCACACCGGCTTATGGACAACACTTGATGTCATTGATGTTAATGGCGTGACCATCTAGTCAGGTTTGAATATCGCTGCAATTTAGAATGGTTTCAATTTAGTGCAATAATCAAAAGCATAAAATCGCTGTTTACTGACAAAAATACGTAATGGCTGAAATTTGGTGAGGATATTAGGGGACATGTCTTTTATCTGAAACTCCTCCTCCCTTCATATCGAGGAGATTTCTCAGTAGTGCAGACGAGGTTGTGAAGCGCCTATGCAATCATATTGGGCTTGATTTATATTCCTGTTTCATTCTGTTTTTCTCCTAGGTGTACTTCCACTGACATACTTTTGAGTAAGAAGGAGGTTAGACTGATTAGCCTGTAGGAGTTTGGTAAGTCCTTAGATTTGATGCCTTGTTCGGATATGACGGCTACACTGACCCTTCTCCAGGCAATCAGGATACAGTAGAAATAGTTACTCGTACCAATTAGATGGAGAAGTAAGGCACGAACTATAGCACCGTAGATGATTGCAGTGTCCTTTTATTTCACTTTGTCCTTATCGAAAATAACACCAGAGTTGTTAACTTATAATCCAGCGGGAACTCCAGTGAACGTATCTAGTGCTTTTTGGATAAAGCTAACGTTGAATCTAATGTTCCGGCGATCTCAAAAGGATTCCTCGCTGGAAACATGTCAGTCAGAGATGAACTCCGAGATTAGTCTACTCTGGCAAGACTGAGGTCAAGAAACTTAGGACAAACACGTTTTTAGACATAAAATAGTCTTCGTCTTACCTCGCGTGCTACCGTCGGTCGGTACTGTCCCGCACAGCACGATGGACGGTAGCATCACAAACGATTATGAATTGTTGGTGTTCCTGCAGTAGTCTCTCAAGCTCGAGACTCATTCGGGTGGAATGGAGTCTTCATCAAAATAGTCAAGTTACCATAATTCTCATATAAAGAGAAAAATCCTTGACACTTTTTCTTCATTTTAGCTATACTATCTCTACTTTACTACGCGATTCGTTAAGGTTGCCCGCACATGCACATTTATAGGAAAAAAAAAGTAATTACAGAGTGAAGCACAATATTATTTTTCACAATACCCAGAATTAAGGTTTACAAAAAAGGGCCTACAATTTTCCAACACAATAACACTGCAAAATATCATCATCCTTCGTCATGATCCGCATTCACCTTCTTCTTTTCCATCTGTAATCGTGACTAAACAAAAAACCGAATATTGTTCGCAGCAATTTTCATAAATTTAAATATGCGTATATGAAAACACTCACATTTTCCTTTATCATATTTCAAATATTATGTACCCTTCTCCTGGGGGCGAAAAATGTGTTCAGGTATGTATATATTACGCAAGACACGAGCGAACCATCAACTTCTAACATGTCATTTCATGCCGTACAGAATATCTCATCAGAACCGCCTCGCCCCAGGATAATCTCTCTCTGTAATCGAAAGGAATGCTGACGAAGCATCATATTAAGCTCGCAACATTTTTTTCCTGGAAGTGGATGTTTTCGGCAAATAGAGGATTCCCGAGATTTAATTGGATGAATGGAGTTTATTTTGTCTATATCTAACGTCTAACCCAAAAATGAGATGGGGTTGGATAATATGAATATATGGTACATGCCAGTATTCAGATTTGGTGTATGGATTTCGAGGATTTAATATTATGTCTGTAGCAAGGATATTTTTACTTAATAGAGGGATGTAGCTCGAGGGCTGTTCGCGTTGAACTTAGTGTAATTGAGATGTGATAAGAGCATTGGGACTATAAAGGTAACTATCGCATTGAATCAAGTGTTTGCGACATTATCTAATGAGCGCTTACGAGTAAGTGTGTCGCATTAATTTAAGTGACAGGTGACATAAGAGTTCATTTGAAATACACTTGAAAACAGACGAAATTAAATTTTCAATTGC
Organism: Microchrysa polita; assembly: GCA_949715475.1. Lineage (NCBI taxonomy): Eukaryota > Metazoa > Arthropoda > Insecta > Diptera > Stratiomyidae > Microchrysa > Microchrysa polita. The sequence goes on along the minus strand of OX454415.1, from coordinate 29,096,636 downwards.
TCTCGAATGATATCTTATTTGAAGAGCAAAAGTGAATGATATTTTGAGATGGGGTTTCTAAATGACCTCAAGCGAATTATTACTCCTTAAAAAAAAAAATATGTTGGTCCTGTATAGCAAAAAGACAGGATCTTCTCTCTGTTTTTCTAAATGAAAAATCAATTACTTTTTTCATCTGGTTTATATAACCTTAATATGATTCCATTAATTATCTTCTTTTCTTCTGTAAATTTGTCGTTATATAATCTGAACGCTGATAGGATCAAACAAATCGTCGAGCTTGTCATCTCAAAACTGACCGACTATATCATTCTCGAAAAATAGATCCTTTCAAGCTTACACCTAATCTCACCGGGAATCCGCCTGGGAAACTAAACCACCATTCATGTCACTCTCATTTCTTTTCGTAACGAATTGGTCGAAAAACGAAAGTCTTTTTCCTCGATATTGCAATGTGTGTGTGTATACATAGCAGGACGACATACAATGACACAATCATTTATATCCTCTCGGTATCCCTAGAAAATCCCGCACACAAAAAGACTATATCAAGAGTTAGACATCGTCACATACTTACATTGGATTTCGTGTATCCGGCACATCACGATTGCTGGGCAACGAATCACTGGCCATTTGATTGAATCGATTTCGTACGTAGGGATCTTCACCTTGTCGCAAACCGCCCTTTCGCACGTAACCAACCTCGTCGAAGTAATCCCATGTTATACGTGGTGATGTTTCCGGCATTAAACCACCAATTCCGATACCACTTAATCCCATGCTACGATGTTGCAAGCCGGGAAAAGTTTGTGGCTGTGTTTGGCTATGATGAAGAACCTTTTTCGAAACGCTATGCGTTGAAGTGGACTGCGATGATGAGGATGCGGTCAGTTGGTCATCCTGATACTGTTGAGCGGCTGTGGCTACGTCGCGGAGACGTAATGCACGATTTTCCATCTGTAACGAGAAAATAGATAAAAAGGACACGTGAGCAATGGCTTTTTCCTATTGTAGTAAAAGTCATAGGTTATGACGCAGATTGGATGATACGGATAAAGCTTATGGTATGCTGAAATTGGTCGAATTTTTAGGTCATCCAATTTGTGGTAAGGAACTTTGATGGATTTGTTGGCTGGGAAAAGAAAAACCCATGTTTTCCTGTTGTATAATCGTGGAAAGTAATGGCTACGTATTGGTTGCATTCAGCGAACGAAATTCACTGGAAAAACACTGGAAATGCTACAAGAATTACCCGCCACCGACCTCGTTCTCCGCTGAAAAGCCATCATGCGAAATGAGGATCTAGTTGGAAAAGTGCTTTTCTGCTACATTTTTCGTTCGCTGAATGCAGCCAAAGGCTCTCTTCCAATTATATTTGCATTCCGCTTGTGAGCTTTTTTTTAGCGGGCAATTCTTGTAGCATTTCCAGTAAATTTCCTTCGCTGAATGCAGCCAATCGTTTCAAGTTATTAGTCCGCCATGCATCAGTCATTATCCGAAAAAAACGCGATATGTCCTAGAAAAGTAGTAATCTCCTCAACCACTGAAACTTTGAAAAATGTTATGTTTGAAATAAATCGAAATCATGTTCTTTCAACTTGAACTTTGATTTGTCAGCATTACGTGCGATATCGGTCCAATAGCAAAGCACAAAAAAGTCAAATTACAATACAAATTTAACATGTCTACACGTGTCATGATTTCCTTCAAATTGAGCTGCTTCTGGATTAACAGAAAATTACAAGAAAATGTCATTGAAAGTGAAGGGTGTGATAAATGCGAGTGAAGACCCCCCAGTATTGTTTCCCCACGCTGCTAGCTTTAATACAAAAGCATATGGCGAAATTGTACGAAGACAATAGAAATGGTACAACACACGGTTGTTGCGGTTTCCTCAAGTGTGGAAGTATTTTAATTAGTCTTTTAGTTTTGACTGTTAACGACGATACACGTACATCATCACAATTTTTAGCTTCATGCTGCGACTTTTTGCGTTGACACTTTCTATTTGAAATATCTAGTACGTGAATAGGTGCTTTTAGCAATTGCTCTTGTCTGACTGATATACGAGCATTTTGTCAATGTAAGATAAATTTAACACCAAATGAAAAAGGTTCTATCTATACACGCGTAGCACAAAATTAAAGTGGTTAATTCAAGAGGGGATTTCTTTAGCTTTAGATGAATTTAATGGTGTTCTGCCATGCCATACTAATTAAATGTCGACAAAATCGACACTCCACAGTAGGGATGTCAAAAACCAGCTCATAACCCGGTTTTCGGTTGTTTTCGGTTTCTTGCAAAGCCGGTTAGACCGTCCGGTTTCAACCGGGCGCAAGTACCGGTTTTCCGGTTAACCGAGTGCAGCTCGTTACAGGAACAGGATCGAGGAATTTTTTCTTCCAAGCTTTGAAGAAATTAACGTTAGGGGCGTGTGGTTTCAGTAGGATGGAGCCACAGCACACACAATGAATTTGTTGCGACAACATATATCCCCCAAATCCTCATTTCTCTCAGAGGCATGGCCGGCACGATCTCCAGATTTGGCGGATTTGGAATTATTTGAAATCCCTGGCTTATGTCGATCGACCACCGACTGTAGCTCTCCTCAACAACATACGCGATGCCATTGCCAACATACCGATTGATATGCTGCAAAGAGTGCAGACGAATTTCAAAATCGACTTAATCCGTGTATGCATAATGGGGGTCGCCATTTAACTGATCTCATTTTCAAGACTATATGAAAAAAAACTTGGGATATTGTGTTCTCAAATAAAAAAGAATTAAAACCATATCTGAAGTACTTTTGTTTTTATCGACCTTTCAAATAAATAAGTTTCTCTAGCGCACCTTGCAGCAATAAGGAGAGTGATCGCAAATATGTTTAAGGGCTGAAATTAGAAAACAACATTTTTCCTAGTGGACAAGCAATTGAATTGCTGACTGAAAAATCAAAAAAATTTAAAAAATTGTATTAATTTTGAAATAATTTTTTCCCCGGTTTTAACCAGATGGACAAACAACCGTCCGGGTTAAGACCGGGAGAAGGAAAAAACCGAAAATAAACCGGTTAACCGTTCTGAAAGTACCGGTTTTCGGACTAACCGTCCGGTTTTTGACATCCCTACTCCACAGTCAGGTTCGAGTAAATGCCAATGGGACCTCTAGATAAAATAAAGGAAAAACAAATGCCAAAATTTATAAATTATGAAAGCAGAGGAACAAAACTATTGCTAATGCAGTTATGCCGGATTTCTTTCGTCTAAAACCAGACCACCTCCATTGCGTTGCTCCCTGTGGGACCAACACTCGGTATTACTTCGCAAGGGCGCACAGTGGGGCAAAAAAACCCGAATTTTGGAAACAATTATAAAAACAAGTCAATCTTAATGTATTTGGCTATTCTAAATCGAATGGAATAGGTAGGCCTGTACTCAGATTTCAGTATCGGATACCGGTTTTCTTCAACACCGGATACTATATCCGGTGCACCGGCACCCACAAGTTTTTCGTAACACCCTGTTATTTCAAGCATAAGCCGGTTTTTTTAACTATGACCTGGTATCTCCAAGTACCGGTGCACCGGTGTTTGTGAAAGAAAAAACCGGCTAAAAACCGGTTCACCGGTGTTGGGAAAAAAAGCCGACCCTTGGTTAAAAAAAAACCGGTGCCCCGTTAACCATGGGAAAAAACCAGCACATGGTTAGGTGCAACAGTGTTGGAGAAAAACCGGCTCATGGTTGAAAAAAAACCGTAAAAAGCCGGTGCACGGGTGTTGGAAAAAAACGGGCAAAAAACCGATGCACCGGTGTCGGGAAAAAAACCGGAACCGGCCAATGTTTGAAAAAACCGCTGCACCGATGTCCGCAAAAAAAACCGGCATATCGGTATTTCGAAATATTGGTACCGGTGCCGATTAAACACTGGTTTTAAACCGATGTACCGGTGTTAGAAGCAGGCCTAGGTTTCACGCAGATAGGATCAGCCGTTTTGAAGTTATTTCGATTTTAAGAGGGAGAGGAGATCATTTTGTAGTTTCCTTAATTATTTCAAAAACTGTGAAAGCTACAGTAAAATGGTTCGAGGACTCAAGAAACTACACAAAATTAGCTTTGCAACGACATACAATACAATCGACTTAGTTTGATAAATTATACCACTATATTAGAACAATAGAAATGCATTTGTGTGAAAAATGGTTGAAATTGGTGCACAAATAAAAAAGTTTTTCTTAGAAGAACCTAATTTGGGGGGTTTGTATGGCAGCCCCATGACCCGATGGTCCGATTTGATCCATTCTAGCATATATTTTGTGTTATCTTTAGAAACACATTTTTGTTAAATTTGGTTGAAATTGGTACACAAATAAAAATGTTTTTCTTAGAAGAACTCAAATTGGGGGGCTAGGTTTGTATGGCAGCCCCATGAACCCAAGGTCGGATTTGATCCAGTTTTACATATAATGTGTGTCATTAATAGAAACACATTTGAGCGAAGGTAGGTTGAAATTGGCACACAAATAAAAAAGTTTTTCTCAGAAGAACCTAAATTGGGGGGTTAAGTTTGTATGGCAGCCCCATGACCCCCTTGTCCGATTTAAGCGATTCAAACATACAAACAGCCTGCAACAATAGTAAGCATGTGTACAAAATTTCAGCTCTCTATCTTTTATAGCGGCCGAGAAAAACGCACTGCAACAGACGGACAGACGGACAGACAGACAGACAGACGGACATCGCCCAATCTGATCATATATGTATGCTTTTTATATGGTCGGAGATGCTTCCTTCAATGCGTTACAAACTTCATGACAAAGTTAATATACCCTTTACTCTACGAGTGAAGGGTATAAAAAGGGATATTATCATTTGTCGTGCTCTGTGGCCGTGATCGTTCGGTCGCCACTCTGTGAAATAGACACTCATAGAGAAACTAGTTTCCAAACTCGGCACGACTCGTCGCAAGTTTATTATTCAGAAGAAGATGATAAGAAATATTCTTATGGTAGAATAATAAACTAACAGTGCGACTAGGAGGTGGTATGGCTGACAACCGTATCACACTCCGAATTCAATTTTCTTTGTAACGTTGATGGACTACACACGGTAGTCATCAACGCACCATGCCCACTAGGAGTTACGGTAATCGAGAGAGAGAGAGATCATTTTTTGACATTTACATGTTTTCAATTTAACTCTGAAAGAAATACTAGTTGAGCCAGGATAATTTAGGGAAATATTCTTAATAAAATTAAAAATTAGTTGCTCCGACTAAGGACACGCTTGATTTACCTATTCTAACTTTTCCCCGGGGGAAGGAAGGCGGGAATTTTTGGCTGAACGTCAATTCAATTCTACAATTCTCCACCAAAAACTAGTTAAATAGTCAACGAGACCGAGGCTAATTTCGGGCGCGGCCGAAATTTGGATACCCTTCGCTCCCCTCGAGCTAAAAGTTTTTTCGGGCGTACCTATATGACTTGGGTTCAGTCCTCTCCGCTTCCATGCTTTTCCATGAATTTTCACTTAAGTGCCGTGGCGAAGTTTTATTGGGGAAGTGGGGAACGTGAGTTTCTTATAAGAACCAGAAAGAGATGGGGGGAGGGTATGTTTGTGGCATCAATTAAAACACATTTCTATGAGATTTGGTTGAAATTGGTGGACAAATAAAAAACTGATTTGTGGGTTGGGCTTATATGCCAGCCCAATGACCCCATGGTCCAATTTAATTCAATTTTGCATTTGTTTTGTAACATCAATAAAAATACATTTCCATGAGGTTTGTTTGAAATTTGTGTCCAAATTAAAAAGTATTTTTTAGAAGAACCTTATTTTGGAGGTTAAGTTTGTATGGCAGCCCCACGACCCCATAGTTCGATTTCATTTATTTTCACATTTGTTATGTGGCATTAATATAAATAATAATTTTCGGTGGTTTGATTGAAATTGGTGTGCAAATAAAAACGTTTTTCTTAGAAAAATTTGATTTGGGGGGCTAGGTTTGTATGGTAGCCCCATGACCACATGCTCCGACTCCATCTATTCATACATATCTTATGTGTCATCAATAGAAACACAATTGTGTGAAGTTTGGTTGAAATTAATGTATAAAGAAAAAAAAAATCTTAGAAGAACTTAATTTGGGGAGCTAGGATTGTATGACAGCCCCACGACCCCATGTACCGATTTGATCCATTTTTACATATATTTTGTGGTATCATTAGAAACACATTTGTGCGAAATTTGATTGAAATCGATGAGAAAATAAAAAAGTTTTTCTTAGAAGAACCTAATTTGGAAGACTAGGTTTGTATGGCAGCCCCACGACCCCATTGTCCGATTTGGTCGATTTTTACATATGTTGTGTGTCACCAATTAGAACACTTTTGTGTGAAATTTTATTGGAATTGGTGCATAAATAAAAAAGTTTTTTAAGAAAAACCTAATTTTGGGGGTAAGTTTGTATATCAGCCCCATGACCCCTTGTCGGATATCAGCGATTCAAACATACAAACTGCCTGCAACAAAAAGAAGCATATGTGCAAAATTTCAGCTCCATAACTTTTAAATTGGCCGAGCAAAACGCGTCGCAACAGACAGACAGACGGACAGACGGACATCGTCCAATCGACTCAGCTCGTCATGCTGATCATATATATACATATTTTATATGGTCGGAGATGCTTCCTTCAATGCGTTACAAACTTCATGACAAAGTTAATATACCCTTTTTCGCTTAATAAGCGAAGGGTATAAAAACTACGCCTATCTCCGGTTCAAACGGACCCAACATACTTTTCACTAGATATTCAAAAATCGTGTCTAAAACAGCCAACACGACATAAGAAAATCGGCTATAAAAGTATCCTGGGGTTATGATTCTTACATATTAGTAATCTTGAGACTTTGTGGAATAATGTAGCATAAACAGACCCTTGGAGGCACGTGGAGGTAGTTGTTAAAATTGACCATCAATCATTAAAATTAAATTTTATTTTATTTTTAAATTTTGTTTTTTTTGTTTTTTTTTGTTTTAGTTTTCTTATTCTAACATATTTATTATAACCTAAAAATTGAAAATAAAATCATAAATCGAAGTTTTATGTATGAATTTATAGTCAACGGTTTTCATTGAAACTAGATTATGGAAAAATGTAATTAAATTGCAAAATCAATTCTCTACACTTTGGAAACTGCTGATTTCTTAATGTGACAGATATCGGTCCGATTTTTTTTTTGTAGAAAGAAGCTTCAAACTCTGCGATAAATCAGTCACAAAGGCTCTCAAACAACTAGTATAAATTTTTTGAATTTTTCGCACTACTGCCCCACTGTGGGCGGCTAGCCATCATGCTGAGCTGCTGACTTTCGTCAAGCTTCTGCATCTGGATGCTGCACACAAACTCACTTAGTGCCTCCTAGTTGTATTGACAATCAAGCATACGGTTCAGCAAATTCTACTGGCTTAACGATTCCCGGGATTACCACTTTCAAAAATCAAAGTGGGACATATCCCATAATTATGTGCAAATTATGTGCTAATTTCGTCCAAATTTAAAAAAATTTGTGCTCGTCCCCCCTCCCTAGAATTAAGGTTTATAATTGGTTGTGCTAGCATCACGTGATGCTAGCACAACCATTAAGTAAATATAACCCAATTGAAACGAAACCCATCGCATAATTATGTGCTAATTATGTGCCCTCCACTTTTCCAATAATCAAATTTTGTACTCATCCCCCTCCCCCAGAATCAAGGACACTCCTCTTGGGATATGCTAACAACACACCACGGAAAGCCAAAATCTGAAAATTTCATCCGATCGGAATGAAACCAATTGCATAATTCTGTGCTAATTATGTGCTCTCCACTTTTCTAATAAAAAAATTTTGTGCTCCTCCCCCTTCCCCAGAATCAAGGACATTCCATGGTTGTGCTAGCATCACACCATGGAAAAGTTAAAATCTGTAAATTTCACCCGATTCAGCAAATTCTACTGGCTTAACGTTTCCCGGGATTTCACAATCAGTTTCGCGCGTCGCATGAAATGTCTAGGGCAGTCAAAAGATACGTGCCTTGCGTCTTCAGCGATTCTTTTGTAGCTAGCACCAGTGGCGGCCCGTGCCTCCTTGCACAAGATGGGCACCTTCACGGAATAAAAATCTTTTGGAAACACCTAAAATTAACGACATTTCACATAAATTTCGCATTGTATTAAATGGAACCATCAATTTCACAGTTTTGCAACAATTTTTTAGATCAAGCTATTATTTTTTAATTTAGAATCATTTTATTTTTAAATTATTAGACTATAAAATAGATTTGCGGGAACATGTAAATTAATGTTGTGCGCCTTTAGCATTTTCAATGCGAATGTACATAGTCTAAAACAAATCAAAAATGCTAAAAGTGCACAACAATAATGTTCATGTTCCCGAAAGTTTATTTCACATTCTAATACATATTACAATGAACACTTCAAATTCATTAATCTAATAATCATCATTACACCAGAAATATCCCAAATCCTCCCGTGAAACATGTTTTCCTACATAGCATTGAGCAATCGTTGGTTTCTTATTCATTTTGACTAGCTCATGGTAACCCCAAAAATTGTACTTTTAAATTGTCTACGTCATCATCATTCTCATTCTTTTTACACTGATTCCATTCGAGCTGCTATAGGCCGGCCTACCTTGTCGGTATTGAATTCGATGCCACCGCTTCCAAAAGTTTCGTAAATTTCCAATGATTTGTTGTTGTAATTTGGTCACCGGCGCAAGTGGCCTACATTTGGACCATTTGTTTTGTCTTTATGTCGATGGTAAGTAGATTGTCAACAATACCTAAAGGTTTGAATATGCGAGTGTAATATTGCATACACATAGGCAGTTTCGATTTTGATCGAACAAAAATAGCCTAAAAGCAGCTTAATTTGTTGATTAATACAAACACCGGAAATGTTTTTGTGCAGTGGCTCCCAAACAGTAATTGATAGATCTGATCAATTCGCGAGAGACTTGCTAGTACTGGGAAAAAACTATTAATGTGAATGATGTTCACCTAATAGTCAAAGGTAAAATTTTGTTGTACATACATTTATACTGATGTTAAAAGATTTGAATACATAATAAGTGTATTTACATATTTACAGGGTAGGCCGTGCCCACCTTGCCCACTATGACGAGCCGCCACTGGCTAGCACACTCTGGTACTCCAGCATGAAACGGTGCAAGTATAGTCGTCGGTATCGGGTTATATACAAAATCCAAAAATACAAAATCCAAAAAGACAAAATCCAAAAAAATTGAAAAATCCACAAAGTCAAAATCCACAAAGACAAAATTCACAAAGACAAAATCCATAAAGTCATAATTCACAAAGTCAAAAAAAAAGACAAAATCCATAAATTCAAATTTACATCAGTTTGCTTATCAATCACAATTGAATATTGAGAATATTTATGTACGTTATTACGTTAACTATAGACAATTACCAAATCCCGGAGCATATGCGCTTTACCTGAAGACACGGAAAATGATTCATCCGTGGTATATACGATTTAGCCGATGACACGGAGAGGAATGCACCGGACCATAAGCTCTTCAGGTAAAGACAGAGACACCTAAGGCGCATATGCTCCGGGTGCATCCTTCTCCGTGTCTTCAGGTAAAGCGCATATGCTCCGAGGTTTGGTAATTGTCTAGTGTCCACGCAATAAGCATTATGGCTCTCTTCATACAAAAATTTATGGATTTTGCCTTCATGGATTTTGACTTTGTGGATTTTGACTTTATGGATTTTGTCTTTATGGATTTTGTCTTTATGGATTATGACTTTTGGATTTTGACTTGTGGATTTTGACTTTTTGGATTTTGTATAGAACCCTCGGTATCCACCATGACCCGTTAAGAACTGAGTCTGTAAATCACTTTTTACTTCGCCGTGTTGCTGTTTATCTCATTTTGCAAAATCAGGGATTAGAGAGTGAGTCCATCTACCTCTTACCGCCACTGTATCATGCTTTCCTGTCTTTCCCAACTTTTTCGAATTTCCAAGTCCGCCGGCGTGTTGTTACGTCGACCGCCGTACAATCTGCTTGGCTCCTTAACCAGAATTTCTATTGGGATCATGCCAGCAACGAGGTAAGCAACTTCTTGCGAAGTTGTTCGGTACGCAGAGCACACTCTCAGTGTGCACCGACGGTAAACCGAGCTTAATATCTGGGCGTTCCCAGAGTAATCTAGTTAAATAGCCCAAACGGGTGTGGCTTGCATTAGTATGGATGTAACAACCTTGAACAGCAACAATCTTCTACTTGATCCTACGCCAATATTCGGCCTACGCCTTTGGCATAATCCTTACTAAAGTCAAGACCGCGCCTTTTTCACATACAAGAATTCAAAAGCTCTCCAAAGTTTAGTTTTGAATCAATCATCACCCGCCCAAAAAAATTGGGGCAAACCTCATGGCTTTTTTGGAGGTTATGATGCTTGCTTCCTACTCTGACTTTTAGAGAGCACTTACTTATAAGAACAGCCTCCGTTTGTTGCTCAAGTTCGAGGCCAAACCTTAATATCAAAGGTTTTATGGTGTTGGAATTGCCTCGCTGGTGTAGACTGCACTCTACTTTCTTTACCACTACTGCAATGTCGTCGACAAAGCTTACCGCTATCACTCCTCTAGGCATGGGAAGTTCCAGAATGCCGTTGTAAAGTATGATCCACAACAATGGGCCGAGCATTGACCCCTGTGGGACTCCCTTTACGATCCTATACAACGGGAGAGGAATAGGTGTTCGACTGGGTTTTACAGAGCGTCAGTCGAACCGCTCTTTTTTAGGCAGTGTATGCCGAAATGCTTTAGTAGAATATGTACTCAACTTTTTGAAGATTCCCAAGAAGAAGTAAAACCCTTCTGTATCTCGCTAAATCTGTTTTTATTTTCACGAAGTTTTCCTTTTTATACAATATTTTCTTATTTACTACAACTTATTATATACAACTAGTTTTGCTACAATTGGTCGAGAGTAACAAGGATACGTCCACTTCTCAACTAATTCTATCCCGGACCATCCCATAAAATATCTGTGGGCATATGCATGCGTCCATACACATGACCTCGTCAAAGAGTCAAATTATTCCGTTGACGTATGTGGTCCTAACAATGGGATATTTTGGGAATTATCCTTATTGCTCTCAAAGGGCATGTCGAATTTAAAAAGGAGATGTGTGTCCATAATTTATTGACCTTCGGTAAGGATCGTGTTGCGAATCCTATTCTATTTTATTGTCTTAAATTTAAGGATTTATGACAGGACTTGCATTGCATCATCCTTTACTCTGGGTTGTCCATATTCATACAATACACTGGTATCGTATTGGAGGACATACTATTTGAGGAGTAGCTACTGATTATAGCTGCAAGATAGTCTGGAACATCCATTCTGTGTAAAGTGGCATGCCCAGTTTGCAGAAATAAAAGCGTTCTTGACATTTAGTGTCACCACAGAACAGCATGTGTCATTGTGAAGCTATTTCCTTGTCAAATTGCTAGCCAATTCAATTGCATCCTACGCAGACTTAGCCCGTCTAAAGCCATACTGTCGGTCTGACAGGAGGCAGAGTGTTTCACAGTTCAATAAAAATAATAATAAAAAAACACCTTTATATTTTTACAGTTTAATAAATTATTTAATTCAATTGGTTAATCAAAAAAACTGATTTATTGTATATGTAGTTGAAAAATGTGATGATAAGTATTGTAACAAGTAATTTTTAAAAATTGCATACAGTAGGACTCCAAAAATCCGAACCTCGAAAATCGGGAAGTTCGATAATCTGGATTCGAGTGTGTGCCAAATTTTGTTTAACTTTTCCTAAAATTCGACAAATTCATAAAGTTTGCACAATCTTACTGCTATATAAACTTAAGATAAGGCAAATTTCAAATACGAAATTATGATCTTTTCTTATGATTTGAGCATAAATACTGTCCACCAAGGTGTAAATTAGTGCATTTCGGACAATTCGATAATACAGATAGGATCCGGTCCCAATTAATCCGGAATATCGGGGCTCTACTGTATGCCCTTTTTTCAGGGGGCTTCCTCTAAAAAATGGGTTTGCAAAAATAAGAACGCAAAGATCAGAATGCTTAATTCTTCCACACATCATAGAAAAAAGCACAAAGAATACAATATTAAAAGTTTTATTACAAAAAAATGGGAAGATAATTTTATCCATTAACCTCAATAACCAAACAGCAACAATTTTATTATTTCTCTGCAAACTCATGATCAAATTAGTCTAAATATGCTGCAAAACTAACACTCATAAAAGTTCAAAACACTCGTATTAGCGGTATACCGCTCTTGTGGTTTACTCATCGTAAGTGTGCCAAATCCAAATACACTTTCAATTTCATTTGAACAGATTCTCTATAAATCCAGACATCAAGTGATTTTTTTTTTATTATAAACATTTCGATAATTATACGCTTCATCATTGTCGATAGTAATTAGACGAGCCACCATACCCAACCACTTTGTGATGAACTTGTTCCGACCGATTGCGCAAGATATGATAACCTAACATTCACACACATATCTAATCATGTGTATCTGCTGTCGAACAGATGAATCGGGGGTCAGCAAGTTACCTTTTGTCTAGCAATTTATATCTATGGAATTAGATACTTTTATATGGCATGTCATGCAAGTTGCACCTTTTTTCATTACCACACTTTGTGAGATGATGAGACTATTGTGCAGTGATCAAGTACTCGTACTTGCAACCAGACGATCTGTTTTAAAGATGCTATTGAGTAACTAACTTCATCTTCAGTTTTATTAGATAAATGCCGACATCTTGTTGTTTGTTAAGGCGGAGGTGTTGGTTGTTTTTTTTTTTTTTATTGGAAAGTGAAGGCAATTGAACTTGACGGTGGGTTGAATTACAGGTAGCCTGTGTGTGTCGACCGCATATCAGGGCTATGACTTTCAGTATCAGTATCTGTTTCAATGCGCCGTTCCGGAATTTGATTTTGAATAGAAAATAGAAAAAGTGATTGTTAAAGTTGCTCGAATTTCAATGAAAGGTATTGTAATTGTTTAGGGTTTAGGCATCAATGCGTTATTGCTGACAAGAAGACATAAAAAATAACTAATAATAACATCTTAACAAAATTCAGGAGTGCCACAAAAAATCTAGTTTATAAATACGAATCAATGTTCGTGTTTTGACTTTTCATAAAAAAAAACACTAATTTTCGACATTGAAAAAGATTGTGTCTACTGTATATGAAAAAGATTCGTTTTCGAAACCTTAATAGAGGAGACAAACCGTCGCGTCTGCACGATATCTTTTGAAAGTAAACATTATGTGTATATACTCTTAACAATTTTGCTGTGACGTATTTCCTATTTTTGTGAATTTTTTCCCGTTTTTTCGTTTCGTAAAATTTTGTTTCGAGTTCCATATGTATACATGGAAAGATTGTTTCCCATAACAATAGTCTAGTCTAGAGAAAGGCATAAATAAGAAAATAAATTAATTATGTAACCGAAAATAAATTGTAATTACTACTTCATTGTTCAGTTACGTATACGACCTCCCGCATTGTCGCCCGAAGACAGCACGCTGTGGCTATTTCGTGTGCCATGTACATACCATGCGATGGTAGTATAATAAGCGTAATAAGCTTGTAATTACTATTCAATTTTGACAATTTATATGCTTTGCTACACCTAACCTAAAGCCAAAAGAATGAATTCGCATATGACGGGGGTAGGCATGTTCGATTATTGAAAATAATCGATTATAAACGATTATTAGAAATAATCGATTATACGATTAATCGATGATACGATTAATCGAAAAAAATTATCGATTAATCGATAATACGATTAATCGAAACTGCAAATAATCGAAAATACGATTAATCGAAAATACGATTAATCGAAAATACGATTAATCGATAATACAATTAATCGAAACTACAAATAATCGAAAATACGATTAATCGAAAATACGATTAATCGAAACTACAAATAATCGAAAATTCGATTAATCGAAACTACAAAAAATCGAAAATACGATGAATCGGAAAACACGCTATTCGCTGCTTAGCGGAAGATTTCGTTTCAATTTTCCCTAGTCACCCCCGTTCTCCCTCTGCAGCTCCACAAAGTGGTTGTTTCGCTGCTTTCGGGAAATGTCTGGCAGTAGACGGAAATGACAATTTTCATGTCGCCGAACGAAATTGGTGGCAAATGAAAGGTCTCGACTCCCTATTGGCGATTCCGAAGTAATTTCTCCCTTGTCATCCCCGTTCTCCCGCTGCAGCTCCATAAAGTGGTTGTTTCGCTGCTTGTCGGGTGACGTCTGGCAGGAGACGGAAATGACAATTTTCATGTCGCCGTAGGAAATTGGTGGCAAATGAAAGGTGTCGACTCCCTATTAACGATTCCGCAGTCATTTCTCCCTAGTCACTCCCGTTCTCCCGCTGCAGCTCCATAAAGTCGTTGTTTCGCTGCTTGGAGGGTGACGTCTGGCAGTAGACGGAAATGACAATTTTCATGTCGTTCAACGAAATTGGTGGCAAATTAAGGGTCTCGACTCTCTATTGACGATCCCGAAGTCAATTTTCGCTGGTCACCCCCGTTCTCCCGCTGCAGCTCCATAAAGTGGTTGTTTCGCTGCTTGGAGGATGACGTCTGGCAGTAGACGGAAATGGCAATTTTCATGTCGCCGAACGAAATTGGTGGCAAATGAAAGGTCTCGAGTCCCTATTAACGATTCCGCAGTCATTTCTCCCTAGTCACTCCCGTTCTCCCGCTGCAGCTCCCCAAAGTGGTTGTTTCGCTGCTTTCGGGAAATGTCTGGCAGTTGACGGAAATGACAATTTGCATGTCGCCGAACGAAATTGGTGGCAAATGAAAGCTCTCGACTCCCTATTGGCGATTCCGAAGTAATTTCTCCCTAGTCATCCCCGTTCTCCCGCTGCAGCTCCATAAAGTGGTTGTTTCGCTGCTTGGAGGGTGACGTCTGGCAGTAGACGGAAATGACAATTTTCATGTCGCCGAACGAAATTGGTGGCAAATGAAAGGTCTCGAGTCCCTATTAACGATTCCGCAGTCATTTCTCCCTAGTCACTCCCGTTCTCCCCCTGCAGCTCCACAAAGTGGTTGTTTCGCTGCTTTCGGGAAATGTCTGGCAGTAGACGGAAATGACAATGTTCATGTCTACTGCCAGACGCCACCCGCCAAGCAGCGAAACAACCAATTTGTGGAGCTGCAGCGGGAGAACGGGGTTGACTAGCAAAAAATGACTGGGGAGTCGTCAATAGGGAGTCGAGACCTTTCGATTGCCACAAATTTTGTTCAGTGACACGGAAATTGTAATTTCCGTCTACTGCCAGACATTTCCCGCAAACAGCGAAACAACCACTTTGTGGAGCTGCAGCGGGAGAACGGGGGTGAATAGGGAGAAATTACTTCGGAATCGTCAATAGGGAGTCCGAATCTTTTATATGCCACCAATTTCGTTCGATGACATGAAAATTATCATTTCCGTCTACTGCCAGAAATTTCCCGCAAGCAGCGAAACAGCAACTTTGTGGAGCTGCAGCGGGAGAATGGGAGTGACTAGGGAGAAATGACTGCGGAATCGTTAATAGGGAGTCGAGACGTTTCATTTGCCACCAATTTCCTACGGCGACATGAAAATTGTCATTTCCGTCTCCTGCCAGACGTCACCCGACAAGCAGCGAAACAACCACTTTATGGAGCTGCAGCGGGAGAACGGGGATGACTAGGGAGAAATTACTTCGGAATCGCCAATAGGGAGTCGAGACCTTTCATTTGCCACCAATTTCGATCGGCGACATGAAAATTGTCATTTCCGTCTACTGCCAGACATTTCCCGAAAGCAGCGAAACAACCACTTTGTGGAGCTGCAGCGGGAGAACGGGAGTGACTAGGGAGAAATGACTGCGGAATCGTTAATAGGGAGTCGAGAACTTTCATTTGCCACCAATTTCCTACGGCGATATGAAAATTGTCATTTCCGTCTCCTGCCAGACGTCACCCGACAAGCAGCGAAACAACCACTTTATGGAGCTGCAGCGGGAGAACGGGGATGACTAGGGAGAAATTACTTCGGAATCGCCAATAGGGAGTCGAGACCTTTCATTTGCCACCAATTTCGATCGGCGACATGAAAATTGTCATTTCCGTCTACTGCCAGACATTTCCCGAAAGCAGCGAAACAACCACTTTGGGGAACTGCAGCGGGAGAACGGGAGTGACTAGGGAGAAATGACTGCGGAATCGTTAATAGGGAGTCGAGACCTTTCATTTGCCACCAATTTCGTTCGGCGATATGAAAATTGTCATTTCCGTCTACTGCCAGACGTCACCCTCCAAGCAGCGAAACAACCACTTTATGGAGCTGCAGCGGAGAACGGGGGTGACTAGCGAAAATTGACTTCGGGATCGTCAATAGAGAGTCGAGACCATTAATTTGCCACCAATTTCGTTCGATGACATGAAAATTGTAATTTCCGTCTACTGCCAGACATTTCCCGAAAGCAGCGAAACAACCACTTTGTGGAGCTGCAGCGGGAGAACGGGAGTGACTAGGGAGAAATGACTGCGGAATCGTTAATAGGGAGTCGAGACCTTTCATTTGCCACCAATTTCCTACGGCGACATGAAAATTGTCATTTCCGTCTCCTGCCAGACGTCAGCCGCCAAGCAGCGAAACAACCACTTTATGGAGCTGCAGCGGGAGAACGGGGATGACTAGGGAGAAATTACTTCGGAATCGCCAATAGGGAGTCGAGACCTTTCATTTGCCACCAATTTCGTTCGGCGATATGAAAATTGTCATTTCCGTCTACTGCCAGACGTCACCCTCCAAGCAGCGAAACAACCACTTTGTGGAGCTGCAGCGGGAGAACGGGAGTGACTAGGGAGAAATGACTGCGGAATCGTTAATAGGGAGTCGAGACCTTTCATTTGCCACCAATTTCCTACGGCGACATGAAAATTGTCATTTCCGTCTCCTGCCAGACGTCACCCGACAAGCAGCGAAACAACCACTTTATGGAGCTGCAGCGGGAGAACGGGGATGACTAGGGAGAAATTACTTCGGAATCGCCAATAGGGAGTCGAGACCTTTCATTTGCCACCAATTTCGATCGGCGACATGAAAATTGTCATTTCCGTCTACTGCCAGACATTTCCCGAAAGCAGCGAAACAACCACTTTGGGGAGCTGCAGCGGGAGAACGGGAGTGACTAGGGAGAAATGACTGCGGAATCGTTAATAGGGAGTCGAGACCTTTCATTTGCCACCAATTTCGTTCGGCGATATGAAAATTGTCATTTCTGTCTACTGCCAGACGTCACCCTCCAAGCAGCGAAACAACCACTTTATGGAGCTGCAGCGGAGAACGGGGGTGACTAGCGAAAATTGACTTCGGGATCGTCAATAGAGAGTCGAGACCATTAATTTGCCACCAATTTCGTTCGATGACATGAAAATTGTCATTTCCGTCTACTGCCAGACATTTCCCGAAAGCAGCGAAACAACCACTTTGTGGAGCTGCAGCGGGAGAACGGGAGTGACTAGGGAGAAATGACTGCGGAATCGTTAATAGGGAGTCGAGACCTTTCATTTGCCACCAATTTCCTACGGCGACATGAAAATTGTCATTTCCGTCTCCTGCCAGACGTCACCCGACAAGCAGCGAAACAACCACTTTATGGAGCTGCAGCGGGAGAACGGGGATGACTAGGGAGAAATTACTTCGGAATCGCCAATAGGGAGTCGAGACCTTTCATTTGCCACCTATTTTGATCGGCGACATGAAAATTGTCATTTCCTCATTTCCGTCTACTGCCAGACATTTCCCGAAAGCAGCGAAACAACCACTTTGGGGAACTGCAGCGGGAGAACGGGAGTGACTAGGGAGAAATGACTGCGGAATCGTTAATAGGGAGTCGAGACCTTTCATTTGCCACCAATTTCCTACGGCGACATGAAAATTGTCATTTCCGTCTCCTGCCAGACGTCACCCGACAAGTAGCGAAACAACCCCTTTATGGAGCTGCAGCGGGAGAACGGGGATGACTAGGGAGAAATTACTTCGGAATCGCCAATAGGGAGTCGAGACCTTTCATTTGCCACCAATTTCGATCGGCGACATGAAAATTGTCATTTCCGTCTACTGCCAGACGTCACCCTCCAAGCAGCGAAACAACCACTTTATGGAGCTGCAGCGGGAGAACGAAAGTGACTAGGGAGAAATGACTGCGGAGTCGTTAATAGGGAGTCGAAACCTTTCATTGGCCACCAATTTCGTTCGGCGACATGAAAATTGTCATTTCGGTCTACTGCCAGACGTCACCCTCCAAGCAGCGAAACAACCACTTTATGGAGCTGCAGCGGGAGAACGGGAGTGACTAGGGAGAAATGACTGCGGAATCGTTAATAGGGAGTCGAGACCTTTCATTTGCCACCAATTTCGTTCGGCGACATGAAAATTGCCATTTCCGTCTACTGCCAGACGTCATCCTCCAAGCAGCGAAACAACCACTTTATGGAGCTGCAGCGGGAGAACGGGGGTGACTAGCGAAAATTGACTTCGGAATCGTTAATAGAGAGTCGAGACCATTAATTTGCCACCAATTTCATTCGGCGACATGAAAATTGTCATTTCCGTCTACTGCCAGACGTCACCCGCCAAGCAGCGAAACAACCACTTTGTGGAGCTGCAGCGGGAGAACGGGGGTGACTAGGGAGAAATTACTTCGGAAAAGCCAATAGGGAGTCGATACTTTTCATTTGCCACCAATTTCGTTCGGCGACATGAAAATTGTCATTTCCGTCTACTGCCAGACATTTCCCGAAAGCAGCGAAACAACCACTTTGCGGATCTGCAGCGGGAGAACGAGGGTGACTAGTGAGAAATGACTTCGGAATCGTCAATAGGGAGTCGAGACCTTTCATTTGCCACCAATTTCGTTCGGTGATATGAAAATGTCATTTCTGTTTACTGCCAGACATTTCCCGCAAGCAGCGAAACAGTCACTTTGTGGAGTTGCAGCGGGTGAACGGGGGTGACTAGCGAAAAATGGCTGCGGGATCGTCAATAGAGAGTCGAGACCATTCATTTCCCACCAATTTCGTTCGTTGAGACGAATATTTTCATTTTCGTCTACTGCCAGACATTTCCCGAAAGCAGCGAAACAACCACTTGCGGATCTGCAGCGGGAGAACGAGGGTGACTAGCGAGAAATGACTTCGGAATCGTCAATAGGGAGTCGAGACCTTTCATTTCCCACCAATTTCGTTCGGTGATATGAAAATGCCATTTCTGTCTACTGCCAGACATTTCCCGCAAGCAGCGAAACAGCCGCTTTGTGGAGCTGCAGCGGGAGAACGGGGGTGACTAGCGAAAAATGACTTCGGGATCGTCGATAGAAACTCGAGACCATTCATTTGCCACCAATTTCGTTCGGTGATATGCAAATTGGAATTTTCGTCTACTGCCAGACGTCACCCGCCAAGCAGCGAAACAACCACTTTGTGGAGCTGCAGCGGGAGAACGGGGGTGACGTGAGTTTTAATTTCGGTGTGCTGCCAGGCAGACATCGTCCGCCAAGCGGCGAAAATAGTGTTTTTCTAATAATTGTATTTTCGATTAATCGTATTTTCGATTATTTTTCGATTAATCGTATTTTCGATTATTTTTCGATTAATCGTATTTTTGATTAATCGTATTTTCGATTATTTTTCGATTAATCGTATTTTTGATTATTTTTCGATTAATCGTATTTTCGATTAATCGTATTTTCGATTATTTTTCGATTAATCGTATTTTCGATTAATCGTATTTTCGATTATTTCTCGATTATTTTAATAATCGATTAATCGTATAATCGAAACAAAAATAATCGATTAATCGATTATTGAAAATAATCGATTACAGTTCGATTAATCGATTAATCGAACATGCCTAGACGGGGGAGGAAGGCAGCGTGATAAGTAAAAAGAATAATAGCGGAGCGATTATCTGATTAATGTATTTTTATAGGACAAAAGCTTTCATCAAAGCGATGATGGTATTTGAAATAAACGATGTGGAAAATGAAAGTTTTTGTCTTGACATGGAAATTACATGGTGTCATTGACAAAAATACAATATGGAAATATAATGAGTGTAGTTTCGGGAAGAAGAAACTATAGATACTAATTGAGGGAAAAGAAAATGATTAATGTGTAATTTTGAATGGTAGAGCAGACCATAATAAATATGTAATAAATATTGCTGGACACAAAAAGAACTAGAACAAAGAATAGAATATAGTAAGATACAAAATGATACCATTGCCGATTGCATAACACGATTTAAATATTTACACAGAGCCAGTGGCGCAGATAAGGGCGAGGGGATCAAGGGAATCAATCTCCCCCTTCGGTTACACGTTTTTTATTATTACCTACGTAAAACAAAGCAAAAGTAACGTGTGTAGTGTTTCATAAAAACGTGGAACCATTTTCAGAGCTGCAATAGAAAATTTAGCACTTCTTCAAATTTCAATTTCAAACTCATGACCCTGTGCACTGAAGGTGCGCGCACTAACCGCTAGACCAGCCAGAAAATCTGAATGTTCGGTTCAAAAATTTAAAAATAATTTAAGGTACGTGTTCGTAGAGACAATTCATGAGATGATCGCTCAGCGATCGTATTTTTGCATCCAATTTCGAGCCGTAATTAAATATCTTTTTAATGGTTCTACTTTCCTAGTATCGACTACGGACTAAAGGAACATGTCTGTATAGAAAATATACGCATATAGCACTCAAAACCAGTGGTTTAACTTCTATCGCTGGCCGGCTATCCCATAAGTCGTCTCTACGAACACGCACCTTTAGAACACAGAGTGCTCTTCTACAGAATTTACAATGGGGGAAATATACAGTACATTATAAACATTTCTTCAGGAGAGAGGAAAGCTAATGCAAATGCAAAGAAAACGCTGCAAGACTGCTTCCAATTTTTGAGCAACCTTTATAGCTATCCTATCAGATTTTGGACCGGACTGTTGGCAGGCCACTCCATGACCTCAATATTGGCCTCCTCGAAAACAGACAATGTCGCCCGGGCAGTATGTGGTCGTGCATTATCCTGCATGAGGATAAAACCATCCAACGCCTGTTGTGAAAAAGGAATGATATGTGGCCTAACAATCTTTTCAATATAACTTTCGGACGTAATTGTCCCGTTATTTATGATAACAAGGTCAGTTTTGCCTTGCAAGCTAATTCCGGCCCAGACCATCTCACTGGGACCGTCTTGCCTCTCAATTTGAATTATGCAAGGTTCCAAAAATGCTTCTCCGGTTCTCCGTCAGACTCTTATGCGTCGGTCGTCACTAAAAAATTTTACTTTGCACTCATCCGAGAAGAGCACCTTGCGCCATTGTTGAATGTCCTATTGGATATGTCGACGGCAAATCTTAAACGATTCGTACGATGCGTACTGGTCAGTTATCGTCTTCTTTACCGTTGTTGGTCTTCGTGCAAACGATTTCTGATTGTTTGAGGGCTAACAATGGTCCCAGTCGTCCTTAATAGCCAACTTTGTAGCCCACGAGCACTAATGGTATGATCCCGTCGCGCACAAAGTCTCACATATCGGTCTTCTGCGGGGGTGGTTATTCGAACTCGGCCTGAACCCTGACACTTCCTGTTTCCTGGTAACGGTTCCAAAGATTTTGAATGGCTCTTCGCGAATACCCTAATTGCAGGGCCATAGAACGTTGCGGACTACCTTCCTCCAACTTTTCTAAAGTTCTGGACGAAGCATTTAAATTTAAATGGCGCCGAATTGCTGGCATTTTGTATTTTACAGATTCTCCTTATCTTTAGAAGTGCAGCAACTAATGTTGCAGTTAAAGAACTTGGCGAAAACTTATTCTAAATCAAAATGATAAATAAACAAAACTAACAAATATATGACTCGTGACCCCAAAAGAACTGTTTAAGCCAGTTCCGATAAAACTAATGTTGACGAATTATACTGTGATAACTCACTTCACATTCATAGGTACATAATGGCATTTTTGAAATTAATTATCTCACTAAAAATTCGCCAAAAGACTTTGTTAAAGTCAGCGAACAATAGTGGCCCATATTTTGTTTTGAGCAGTATACTTTAGGCAGTATGCAGCAACAGCAAAAATGTCCAATCAGAGGATATGCATTTAGTTTTTGTAGCCAGCATTCGGTCCCGATACAGCTGCTGATTTAATTGTTGTTCATCAAAGACCAATGTGTGTTTGATAAATTGTCATTTTGCTGTTAATGCGGTCCGCGTTTTACCTATTTTCAAGTTTAAAATCAGAGTAACTAGGGAATGGCAGTAACATCTTTCTAGCGGGATCTTTCGAACCTTTGAAAAATTTTCACTCTATGACCAAAGGGTATAAAAACGGATTGGATATTATGGCTCACATTTTGCTAGAAATGTCAGAGTCGTAGCTCAAAAGTTACAAACCTTCAAAGATGCGACCTTAGGATAACAAAATTTGCAAAAGCGACCCAAACATAAACGGTGTAAATTTTTCATGAGACCCAAAGCCAAAGGACAAAAATAATTCGCAAAAGGGTTCGATTTTTCCAAAAAATGCGTAGAAGGGAGTATTGTGGTGCACTTTTTGCTGAATAATTCATATAGCTGTCCGCATTCAAAAGTTAAGTCAAAGATTCGACCTAATGGCAAAAAAAAAATTGCAAGCGCAAACCATGTCCATTTTCCGAGAATGAGGGACACTTTGGATGTTTTGCGTTAAAACAGCGGCCTAATCTAAGGAAGCAACTTATCTCTTCACACACTCTCTATTTTGATATCCCTATTGTATTGATCCTTTGAAAAATTAAAAATTGTTCTGACGTATACATAATGTATGTTTGAATCCAGATATTATGCTTCAATCCTAATTTAAAGATTTCATACAAAGTCTGAAACAGTTTAAAATTTTTGTATAACGGGAAATACTGACAGCATTTGCCCTAATAAACAAAATAATTTTTACGAAGACTACATTGTCAAAAATTAGCGTTCGATCTAAACTAGTTTCTGGGTTAGTTGATCAATTAGAATAGGCAACCTTAGTAAAAGCGTTTTCTGTTACTACTTTAGTTTTCCCCACTTGAAATTGGCTGGGATGTAACCAGGAATTGGTTTCGGGAGCGGTCCGCTCGATATTGTATGCTATATTGACTATCAAATTTTTAAGTAGGTAATATGTATGTATCCATCTTGTGAAAGTGTTTAAAAGAAATTTTAAAAATTTTGACGTTTAAATTGTGGAATTTGTTTTTTTCTGCAGAGAAAAATATACAATACCAACGATGCCAAAAGTCATTTAAAATAATTAAAATCAGTAAGCAAGACTTTTGCTAAATAATATCAACCTGTCATTTCGTCAAGTTGTCAATTGGAATTTTAACTCTTTTTGAAACGATTCAAAAATTTTGAAATTGTCTTACCTTACATAGTGACGGAGGGCGGAAATATGTCTTCTGCCCAGAGGCGCCAAAGAGGCTAAGTCCTGCCCTGAGTCTTGCTCAATTGTGCACTAAAAGCGGGACCCTATGAAGAATAAGAACCAACCCTTCAAACCGACGCTCCAACCAAGGAATTATTAGATCGCGTTTTCTTTATATTTCTGTGGTGATTATGAATAATCGCTTAAGTCGGTTTTCATAGTTTTTCAGTAGAGCGATTTTAAACTTTAAAACGACTTGTGAAAAATCTATACAGTTTTCAAATCCAAAGACTAATACATTTTTGTAGATTATCATGTGAGCAATGTATCCTACTATAATTTTATTCCAAAAATAAAGCAGTTTAACTGTAATACGATAAAAAAACAAAATAAGAGTTTTTTCCGTATGAAGCAATAGGGGTTAACAAAACTTAATTCCACTTAAGTCTTTATTCTCAATTATATTGTGCTTAAACTATTATCTTAAGAGGACATAGGTTCTTTTTCCATATTACCCTTATACAGTTGATGAATCTTAAATCTAAACTCTTTTTTAATAAATTTTTAATTTCTTTTTATTTTACGGAATTATTCATAAAAAAATGAAAGGAAAAGTAATTATTATAATAAACAAATAATATAAAGCCTCTTCGAAAGAATTAATGCAGAAAAAACGACTTCACAGACGTGATTTTGATTGCTGTCTTCTTCAACTAGGTCGAGGTGTATATCCGAAATTTCATCAGAGGGAAGACTTTTGTAAAAGTCGTGAAAGAAAGGATCAATCATAGGAAGAAGATCCAATCGATCCTTTTTCTTTTTTACAAATATACGTACTTCCTCTGGTAGCTTAGAAATTTCAGATATACTTCCTGAATTTATACCTCTTTTTTGAATGTTTAATACTTTAAATGGATGTTCTACATTTAGGGTTGTTTTGAAATGAACTTTTCCAAAATCATTTTTTGTGTATCTTAATCATTTAACATTTTTCCAATGAAAATTTTCAGAATTTGCATCCCGGCTTCTCCACATAAATTTTGTTTTTGAATAAGAAAGAAATCCGGGAAATCCGTGGAATCCATTTCGATTACATGAAATTGGTTTTTAACACCAACAGTTTGTACAAAATCGAACCAATTACGAGGATGAATTTTTGTGTTCGTTACTTTTTTCTTTCTCTCTATTAAGGCGTGATCCGCATCACACTCCATGTGGGAATGACCTACAGTTAGAAATTTATGTTCGATAAATAGACACTGTCTTGTTGTTAAGGACCTCAAAAAGGTGATCTTTCCATCTCTGAAGCTGCTGTTCTTCGGTAACAAGCAGTAACCCTTCTTTATCTTTCACAGGATGGTCAGTAGTGAACGATTTGCCAATTATTAGTGGCTTAATAAGCTTGAAAAGGGTACCACTTTCACAACGGTAAGCCGCATCATTTGCCTCCTTCGCTAAAGCGCTGATGTAGTTACGCTTATCACGCCTGACACTTCTCTGCACGCCTTTTTGTAGTGAACGGTATTCAGCTCGGAGTTGACTTTTGGCTGAATTATCAGCACCGGAGTTAATCTGTTCCTTAACTCTTTTGCATTCTAAGATAAGAGACCAAGTAGCATCACTGATAAAAGGTATCCTACCTCGATCCAATCGTCCCAATGAAAGAATCCTTTGTAAAATTCCACCTATCTTCAATTGTAGGATTCTCAAGAGTGCTGCACTAGCTTTTCCGCGCATAGCGGTAGAATAAGCGCGTTTAATTGATGGATTTTTTAGTTTTTGCACATTAAAACGTGGCACGATTCGTGCGTTAGTAGATCGTTGGATCGCTGCCGTTCGTAAACCAAATTTCGCGATAACAAGATGATGGTCGGTGCCAATATCAGCTCCACGCTTCGACCTGATGTCCAAGAGGCAGTTTCTCCATGTCTTTGAAACAGCGATATGGTCAATTTGTTTGGTTTTCTGTTCTGCCATCAGGAGAAACCCAAGTTGTTAGGTGGCAGGGTTTATACTTGAACAAGGTTCCGCCAGTGACTAGTTGTCGAGAGTTACAGAACTCGACGAACATTTCGCCATTGTTGTTCCTGTCGCCAAGCCCGTGATTGCCCATAAGGTGTTCCAAGCCTAAGTTATCAGTACCGACTTTGGCATTGAGATCCCCCATAATAATTTTGATGTCACCCCTGGGAGCCCTATCAAAGGTGTCGCCTAGTCGCTGATGAAAAACGTCCTTTGCTGATTGATCTGCAGTTTCAGTCGGTGCGTAGCACTGAATAATTGTAATGTTTCGTACTCTGGATTTGAATCTGGTTGTGATGATACGATCCGAAATAGGTTTCCAGTCGATTAGGGATCGGCGTGTATTCCTACTCAACAGTATTCCGACGCCTGGTTGCCGAGGTGTATTATCGTCTTCATTTCCGGAGTAGAGCAATACAGTAGGAGAGCTTGGTGATAAAGTCGCCCCCGATCCGAGCCATCGTGTTTCGCTAAGTCCTAGTACAGCGATGTTGTATGCGGTAATTTCCTGTTCGACTTCTGTGAGCCTTGTTTTATTACACTCACCCCACATAGTCCGAACGCTCCAAAAACCTATCTTAGTCCGTTGTTTATAGCCAAAAGTCGTTGCCGTTGAATCATTCCGAGGCTCGTTTAATGTTTCGAGTATAAAGTAAATTTCAGGTACGCGGGATACAAACCTACCTTCAATAGTTAACTTCACGTTCACGAAATTGCAATTTGATTGAACAACAACTCATTTAACAGTGACTTATCTACTCAATTTCACCATGAATGCATGCGAAACAATCGCTTACATAGACATTGTAACAGGACTTTCCGTAAATCTGATAAGGAATAAACGCTAAAGCCATATAAGAGCTCTCTACGGAAAGAAAATCATTTGGAATAAGAACTTAACTCAAGATGAGGAAGACTGAATTTGTTTTGGACTTAAGGAAAAAACGCTTATGACGATTTAGGCTGTTTCGAAATTCAGTGGTAAAAGAGTCATTTGAGTTAATTTCATATTTGGAAAAGAAACTTAAGTTAATTTAAGCCAATTTTCAATAATATATATATATTTTAGTAAGAAATATGTTAAGTTAAGTCGCTTTTTCTTATGTCGGTGAGGGTCTACTTGAGATAGGCGTAAAAACCAATCGCTGTAGCTCGCTCAAAAATAATCCGAAATTAACCAAATTTTGTGTAGAGGTGGAGTCGAATACGGCGAATCCAGTGAACACATTAACTCGATTTTGTCTTAAGTCGACTTAAGCTGTTTTTCATAATGACCACAGATTTATCTATCACATAAAAATAGAAGAATACTCAGGGTCCACGAAGTGGAAAGCACTAATCTATTAAAGTGTAAAGGAGAAATTTGAGAATAAATGAAGGTCAATCAAAGAAGTTCGTGCTGGAGTATTAATTCTCGATTGAAAAAACAAAACAATAGTGTTCCGCACATTTTTGCACAACTTGATTGGGTGGGAAATTATAAAAAAGCTAAACGCCTCAAATTGAACAAGACTGTCCTAGCCTTGTTGATAGGCGATTGCAGATCATCGTCCGCGATGAAGAAAGATCTGAAAGCTCATCCTTGTGCGAAACGTGACATTGGGCTCGCTGACAAGATTCCTTGACGAAGGAAGTTATTTTATCTGGTATGCCCCTCCTACGAAGAGCTCTGCAGAAATATACTCCCGATCGACAGTATCGATCGCCTTCTCCATTCGGCGGATTGCTCAATAATAATTCGGAGAGTGTTTATAAACCATATGGTCGCTTAATGAAAAAACCCTCACGAAAGCCAGCCTGTTCATTGCTTAAAGTGCGATTCATCCTTGATCCAGTTCAAAATAATTTTAGCCATCGGCTTGGAGACAGCTGGAAGTAGGCAAATCCCACGCCAATTATTACAATCCTTAAAGTTACCCTTTTTCGGAATTTTAATAATTACGCCCTTTTCCATTCGACTGGAAGAGTTTCGGTTTCCCAACACTCTCTGATGAGGGGAAGCAGAATATCCGCTGTAGCATTCAAATCCGCTTTAAATAATTCAACCGGAATTCCATCTAAACCCGGGGCCTTACCGGCGTCCATAGATTCGATATTCCGCTTTAATTCCGTCTTAGATAGTTGTCTGGAATTAATACTGGCTACTGGAGGAACGTCTTCTTCTTCGGTAACAAGCAGTAAACCTTCTTTATGTTTTACAGGATGGTCGGTAGTGAACGGTTTGCCAATTGGTGGCTTAATTAGCCCGAATAGGGTACCGCTTTCACCATGGTAAGCCGCATCATTTGCTTCCTTCGCTGAAGCGCTGTTGTAAGTACGCTTGTCACGCCTCACATTTCTTTGCACGCCTTTTTGTAGTGAACGGTATTCAGCTCCGAGTTGATTTTTGGCTGAAACATCAGCAGGAATTTGGTTTTCTGTTCTGAAATCAGGAGAAACCCAAGTTGATAGGTGGCAAGGTTTATGCTTGGACAAGGTGCCGCCAACGACTAGTTGTCGAGAGTTACAGAACTCCATGAACATGAGCTTGGTGATAAACTGCATACAGCAGATACAGCCGTTCAAATATGCAACCCCCAGAAACAGGAAATTTAAAAAAAAAAAACTTTACAAGGGATCAAGGGACCGATGTAGAGCGGCGAACATTTTACTGATATTTTCAGAGCCGCAGAGCTGTCTCCGTTCAGAAATTAATTTGATTCCTACTAAACCTCTTTCCACCCATATTACAAATATCACATTTCCTAGAACAACTTCCAAGCCATCAAACAACTCTCTAGCAACAGGACATTCACACAGTGCCAAAATGTCGGGAGTACGTATACCTAATACCAAAATGTCAAACAAGGACGTTGCGTACTTGAAAATGCAATAAATGCTGATTTGTGTCCTCAAATTGACTAATTAACAAGCCACTAAGAGGGCTTTAAGTACGAAACATAAATATTAGAATCGTTCACTGGTATATAACTTTATTAGACCAAAAATTATGCCATGGGCATGCAATAAAACGATGACGACGATGAAGGATGTTGGTCGGGATCTCGGTCAGCTTTAATTAAATATTCAATAATGATGATGATGGTGGTGGCATGTGGATGTAGTACTGGTAAGTATGTGTATATGTTGGTGAAACTAATTTATTATATCGTACATACCTATAATTGGCTTATAAGTTTGGGCTTTGTTGTCAAATTCATGTAATATTATGTGGAGGACACAGACATGTCATTGTAAGAAGTTATTTTTGGTTAACAAGGATATAAGCACGTGTGTTGAAGTGGTAATTTAAGGAATAGTTTTATAGGTATGTATTTGAAAAACATTTATGGAAATTCCCTCTGTCCTGTTCAATTCTGGACGCACGAAATGTATTTAATGTATTTATTAATTTAGTGTCGACAATATTTCAATAATAAAAATCAACATAATGCATGTCTGGCTGGAAGAATCGTAATCTATTTCTATTTCGTTCTCACGCTTAATAAACACATTTAACGTTGTTTGTCTGAACGATTGTAATATCAAGCGCCCTCATCAACTTTAGCGGACCTACATAAAGTCGAGCCGAGCGCAATGCTTAATTTTTTCAACTGTCCGCCAGATTAATCAAAATGATTATCATTGGTAGTAAATGAACAAATTACAAATGTTAAATTGTTTGCAACACGAACGATAATGACAAGTTTGCATGGAGTCCAATATGACTACGACACGGGGGAGCACTCTGGTTTTTCATTTGTGTTGCCCTTAATGGAAGATAGCATCTGTTTCGAAAGACAGACAATATGAGCGCGGGGATTTGTTTAGTGGCTGACAAGTGGCATGACTAAAGTAAATCATCGCATAAAAGCATAAATAAATTGACAATTTGTAATATAATAATAAAGTTGACATTAGATTGTGTCTGCGGACTATGGAAGACAAAAAAGGAAATAAATTAAGTTGGGTGGGTTTGAGAAGTGCTCGCAATTTTATTCAAGGATGTTTTGTACAATTTCGTAAATGTTGTTCAAATTAATTTAATTTTAATTTACAATTAAAGATATTGCCCTGACAAAGTTGATGATAGCAATATGTATACTATTCTAACTTCATTTCTTAAATAACAGGTGCGACAATCCAACATTGGACTAAGACCGCAGGATATGTGAGTGACATCCTATCTCCAAGATCTTATCTGCTTTTTGATGAGGTAATGAGATCAGCATCACGCTCAGCAGTGTTATTTATCCCCATAAATGGGTACTCGTTTAACATCTGAGTGAGATCATAGTCCGTCACAAGCTCGTGAGTTCGAAAAACACCATGGGACACGGTGAAATTCGAACTCATGACCCTGTGCACCGAAGGTGCGCGCACTAACCGCTCTACCAGCCAGACTACTTTACTATTACTATTTCTTAAATACTTATCTAATTATTTATTGGAAATTATTTACTAAAAATCTAATAAAAACTAAAGAGCAAAAAGCTAATATACCAATCTACACCCGCAAGCTAATAATCCGACTTTTTTTGATGCTGATCTTAGGTCACCTCTGCGTAATAATGCCGCATATTAATCATAATCATAAGCCTACAATATTTTCAATGACACGATACACACCGGAGGCACGGCACAGCGCATTGCGTCTTGAAATTTTCAATGTCGAATCATGATTGGCATCAAGTTGTAGCGTTGATCTTCTTACGTCAATCAGTGAAAGTTGTGTGTAAACAAAAACAGTGAAGAATGTAGCTATCGTAAATTTAACACTGAAATGTTAAATGCTAAACCAGTTGGAGAATGATAAACAAAAATTCAGTATGCAATATTTTATATGGCAATTATTGTCATTTACACATTTTTTGGGTGAGGAAAGAAAAATAATGCATATTAGTAATGTTTCGTAGAGAGTGTTTGGATGAACACGATAAATATAGATCAACTTCTATTCAAAAAACTAAAAAAAAACTGAAATAGATTTAACGTGGGTTTATGTGAGTCGCGTAAAAGGAAGAGTAAAGTGAAAATATTCTCGTATCAAAACAATATTTTTTCACTCTACTCGTCTAAACGGTTCTTAGCCAATCTCCCCAAAACATTAATTGGGTCCCATTTACTTCCTCACTACTACAGATCAAATCTGAAAAATTGTACGTAATATCACGCAAAATTATTTGCGCCCCACCAAGTTTCAAATAACCCAGGCCCAGGGAATGTTCTTATTCTTATGTATTTCCTGATCGCACGTCGAATTCAATCTCAACCATTTGCCACCTACCAAAAAGACTATCCACATTTGAATATGAACTTTTTCTCCGGCGAAGCACGCCTGACCAGCGAAATTAGGCATCACATTCGCCAATCGTTCCCTTAGTTTAAGAATGAAAACTATTCTTTAAGTAAGGCTGTAGATCGTTATTTAAGAAAGGTTGAGGTTAGCCTAGGAATCTAGAATCGGAAAGCTCAAAATGGGATGCTACACATGTACGAGCGGAAAATTTTGAAATTATATTGGAAGTAATTAGGAATTTTGTCCCGAAACCGTATTACACCGGTACCGATACCGATAGTACCGATATCCCGATTTTTCAAACCGGTTTTTGCCTGTTTGTTTTTTTGCCCAGGGGTGATTCTTATTTTTTTTCAACACTGGTGCCTCGGTTTTTTATACCTGTCACTATGTGAAAGGGTATATTAACTTTGTCATGAAGTTTGCAACGCAAAGAAGGAAGCACATCCGACTATGAAAAGTATACATATTATTAATAAGTGTGACGAGAGAAATCGATTCAGCTATGTCCATCGGTCCGTCCGTCTGTCTGTCTGTCTGTCCGTCTGTTTCAATACAAACTAGTTCCTCAGTTTTGAAGCTATCGGTCTGAAATTGAAGTTTCTTTTTAATGTACCCTGTATATATGTCGGAATGAATGGAATCGGACAACGGCGTCATGGGGCGGCCATATAAACCCAAAATCCAAAATTAGGTTCTTTATGAACCAATCTTAACTAAACTTCATCCAAGTGTGTTCCCCGTCAAGCCTCATAACATATCCAGGAACGGATTGAATCGGAACACTACGTCATAGGGCTGTCGTACAAACCAACCACCAAAAATTAGGTTCTTCTAAGAAACACTTTTTTCTTTTTAAACCAATCTTAACCAAACTTCATCCAAATGTGTTCCTAGTATAGCCTCAAAACATATCTAGGAACTGATGAAATCGGAGCACTACGTCATAGGACTGTCATACAAACCAACGCGCCGAAAATTAAATTAGGGAGGGGTACTAAAAGTCGACATTTAAAATCTCGACAACCCAAGTTGGAATTTTTTTCTTTTCTTAAAAATATTTCAAAATCTCAATTTTGGAAAATCTCCACTTTAAAAAGTATCGACAGTTCACCATATCGACAAATTATATCCTCAAAAATCTCGACAATCTCGACTGATTAAAAAAAACTGATTTGCTTTTTTTTAGTTAGTTAAATTTAAAAATTGTTTCTTCACCATAACCTTATTTTTAATTTAGTGAATTCCAGTCAATGAAAAACTACAATAAAATCATTTACAAGTAAAATTTAATTTTTGATACAACAACAAAGGTTGACAAAAAACTTATTTACATTAATGCAAACAAATCTCAAAATTATCGAGCACTTAAAAAAATTAAAATAGATTTTTCCAGAAAAAATCGAAAACAAAGTAAAGCAGCTGTTGCTTATCTTATTATTATTAGAATCGTTATTAGCCCCTAAAAGAAATTAAAATACCATACAAAAATCAGATGATTCTCATATCCGACGCGGCACATTCTGCATGTCCTTTTTATGGTATAAATGCAATGTAATTTGGAGTGAATTTTCGAACCAAGTATTGGTTAGCACGAAAAATTTCCTAAAACATGTTGAGAGAAGGCAGAATAAATTCAACCGACAAAGCAACACTAAGCTTGCTTCTAATACCGTTATATACATATTTGTCAGTGCGGTTAGTCGGTGCAGTATTCAGCACTCCAGCAGTTACTAAAAAAACCGGCAATCGTAGTCGTAGTTGTAGTCATCGCTGACTACCGTCAGAATTGTGAGCAATGTGAGAGAGTGAGACGGCAAGTGAATGTGAGTAACTATTTTTACTCAGATCAGATAAATGGAACGCTCTCCCGGTTTTTATCGGGTGCTAAGAAATAGTTTTGAAAAAAGCGTCGTAGGAATGATGCTTGTCGCTTCGAACAAAACTAAAAATCCGTTCTGACGTGTACAACGGTGCAACAATCCATCTTTATTAACTTCAAAAGCCTCGACTTTATTCAACAAATTATATTTTAAAAGTCGGCGGCCGAATTAGATAATCGAGATTCAGCTAGTCGAGGTACAGTACCCAACCATTAAATTCTTGTAAGAAGAACTTTTTTTCTTTCAAATCAATCTTAACCAAAATTCACCCCAGTAGTAAAGCCTCAAAATACATCCAGGAACAGATGGAATCGGAACACGTCATAGGGTTGTGGTAGAAATTATTAACACAAAAGAACCTTAAGTTGCAATCAAGTGTGACGGATATTCAAATTTCGGCCGCGCCCGAAATTAGCCTCGGTCTCGTTTTTTCAGATTTTTTAGCACCTGTTCAGTAACGGTCTTTTTCAGGTTTTTTTTTTCAGCACTTGTTCAGTATCGTTCTTTTTTAGGTTTTTTCAGCACCTGTTCAGTAACGGTTTTTTTCAGATTTTCTTAGCACCTATTCAACACCGAATTAACTGAGTTTAAGATTCTTTTGTAGCGCATTTTAAATCTTTTTTTTCTTCAGTTTTTTTTATTTAAACGATTATTTGTTTTTATCTGTTGGATGACTTCATTCATTCAGAAAGGTACCCCGATTTTTTTAGGAAAATACTCGTCCAAACTGCAAGAAACACTAAAATAACTTTGGGTCGCTGATTTCAAATTTGAGGGGGGGGGGGGGCAGGCGGCTCTTTTCCTCGCAGAGACAAAGTTGTTCCGCGTAGTTCCCATAGAGATGGTAAGTTGCCATGCCAAAAATACTACAGAATTGCACCGCAGTTGGTGTATAGAATGGAACGATAAGTCAAGATTTCAACAATTAGTTCAAAGGACGATGGGCACTTTTGTATGAAAGTTGATCGTTGAGTGAACAGCAATGAAACTGGTGTCAAATGAAAGGGCTATATTAGAGGGTAACTAATATATAAATTTTAGGTCCGTAAACACTGGGGTTCTTTAGAAAGGACGACTTTTGTTCGTCCTATGGGACAATTTTGCTGGTCTATAACTTTTGAAGGAATGAAGCTAGAGACTTGAAATTTTGTAAAAGTGGTTTTTACTAAAGGATCTTACTTTCTGTAAAGTATGAATACTATGCGACCAATATTTCCCCTACCTCCCCTACAATTTTTTTTATTTTTTTTGGTATAACTTTGGTTTGGGTAGCAGTTGAATTGTCTTAATTGGTCAAGTTATTCCCTTCTGTAGTACTATACTACTGTAAACAAATCAGGACGAATTCTTCAAAACAAAGGATACTTTTGATACAAAAACCCTTTTCCCCTATATTCATTTTTTGCTTCTAAACCTGCGAAAAAAGCTCCAATTAAGCTGATTTTTTGGATATTGCTTTCTTATTGCATTGTCGCTAAGTCCTTTTCGTGGGATCTCGCCAACACAAATATTAAGACCCCCCTCCATACAAAAGTCCATTCCTTAACATGCATTCATTAATGTTATGGGTTGTTATGTGAGCATATAAAAACCCAAACGCATTTTTTTCTCATCCGCTCGTCAAATTAGTCGCACATAGGGGAAAAACATACATACTATTCTCGATCAGAATGAATTTTTACGTAAAAAGAAGTAATAAATTATTATATTATTTTTATTGCATTTAAACAAAACAAACATTAAAATTAGGTAACAAAAGGCTAATTAATATTGTTATTCGATTATTATACATCTATAGTAAATGCTGCTCTGGAGGATTGGATTAATCCTACATACCATAAAACTGACAGAATATGGGCGCAAATTCATTCTCTCACATGCCGCGAATGTATTCGAACCCGTAAAAGCCATACATTAGTCTGCGTAATGTTGCATTCGCTTAAACGTTCAAGTCTATCATGCCTACACATTTCAACATAGTAAATCCCTATCCGCAAATGCTCTGCAACATACGATCTAACTAACTTTAACTTTATATGATATATCCCTAAAGCGTGCAAGTTCAAACAATCCTTTGCGAGACCTTACGTCGTTTAAGCCCAATTAACTTCTTAACTTTTGGAAATAGACTAAATATATGTAAAGAGGATTTGTTCACTTTAAAACAAAGATTTCATTTTATAAAAAATATTATATGTAATGATTTGGCAATATAGAAAATAATTGATAAAAGTACAAAAAAAACATTAAAAACTCACAACTTTTGATTTTGAACGTGTATAATTTCAAAACGACTTAATATTTTTTAATCATTTTTTAATCAGTGATAGTCAACACTGTTAAGTGTATTGAAAAATTTACTTTAAGCCTCTGAGTTACATAGTTTTTCAGTAAATGTGATTTTAGTGCAGTAAGATTTTTTTATTTTTTTGTCAAAAATTAAATCGCCCATATATCCGATCTCCCACTGTTTAGCTAAATATTGCAAGAACAAACGTTAATCTACTCGTTCCAAGCTTTCATTTGACATACGTTTTTATTGCTGTTCATCAAACGACCGTTTTGACCATCCTCCTTTGAGGTAAAAAACAAGAAAAGTTTTTTGCGGCTGCCAATGGTACCCCTGTTCTCTCGAGAAATACTCGTCGCTGATTTCGAATTGCTAAAAAACCTGAAAAAAAACGGTATTGAATGTGTGCAACCGGCTCATGGTTGAAAGACCAGTACCGAAAAAAAACCAGAACACAAACCAAATAAACACAGGCCACAAATACGTACCAAGCACGCCAAAAACAAATAGGGTTACTTAATATCCTGATCGAAAAAAAATCAGAAAAATCAATAAACTATCTAATTGCATATAGTCTGCTTAGATTTCTCTATGGCATAAAGATTATAATATCACACAATTATCTTCAATATACATATATATGCTGAAATATCCCCAAAAATCGGCACAGATCTATATATTTCGTCATCCTACCGCAAATAATTCATAATTCCGCAGTGCGATTCATCCGAAGAATTAAGATTACTTTTCAAAGTACATACTACATAAATATATGACCACCAATATCGTCTGCTTTTCGACATACTCGTAAGCTCTAAAGTAGAGCAGAAGAAGCCAAGTCACTTTTACTTTCACTAGTCTGAGCTTATTGAATTTTTTGAATGAGCAAGAGGAATAAATGTTTTTTTTTACACTTTCCAGGTGACTTGATGAATTCGTTATTTGCAAGTGTATACTGTACCGTACGTAAGTAGTCCAATGGGTGGAGAAAAGATTTAAAAATGTCTAGAGAAAATACTCACGCTTATTTTAATGTAACTTTCGGCTTTTATTCGTTTTCAATGAAGGTGAATAAACCTAAAAAAAAAGTATGATTTCCGCAAAAAATATGTACGTATATAAATTAGACAAGGTCGAGAAGATATACGAAGCAGTACATGCACAATTTTTACTTATAGGGGCTCATTTGTTAAAAGGGAGTATAGAGGTACGGAAATTTCGTTTGTACGAAATAGATGCGAATTTCAGCGAAATTAGCTCATTTTTGCGAATTGATGCGAAATGTTCGAATTTGTACTTTATTCACGAAAAGTTAATTTTCCTCAAAAAATTAATCAATTATGGAAGATAGTTTTTTATCTCACATTGATTTTTTGTCCCATTAATAAGAATAGAGAAATTTCCAAAAATGCAGAGTCCGTAGACGAGCACGATGGTTTAGTCGGAGGTTGGATGAATAAGCTTTATTTTCTGCATCGAGATTTTTGAGGTACAGCTTTTCTCGTGGTTCGACGAGCCCTAAGATTAAATTAACTTTACGTAAAAAAGCGAAATAGTACTAGCGAGTTCTGCTTCAGAAGTTTCTCTTTTTACCGTAACTTCTAGAAGGGCGTTGTCGAATTTGTCGTAGGTATTATCGTCAAAAATATTTCTCGACAACTGAACTCGTAGTATGATTCAGTTGTCAGGCAAACTACTTCCTAGTCGATTTTTTTTGCTTATTATTATTAAAAAATTTAGAATGAAATGTGATCGTGATTTTTGAATATGCGCTTCATTGTGATTCTCTAGAATTTCTAGTTTAATAAATTTTACCAGCGACAAAATGTACAACATTACGTTTTTTTTTATGCGAATTTCAGCGAAATTTCTAATTTTTAAAATTAGTTTATGCGAAATTCCTGTTTTTTATTTGCGAAATTTCCGTACCTCTAATTATATATTATATGTATTGTGTCTGACATCTTATATGTATTTATTTATGTTTAACCGGACAAAAATGTTCTTTGGATAAGATATTTATAAAATTGCTGTCATTAATTAAATTACAAATTACTGTTTGGGGTTGTGTTTCTATTGCGACCCCATATTTCGTTTTAATCCATTAAAATGTTAGATGGGTCTACAAAGCAAAGGTATATACATATATATATATAACCTACTTTGGAGGTTGGGTTTCTATAACCTACTTACTATCTTCAGCATATACCCTTCTTTATTGGAGTCTGAAACCATCTGACATTATCAAGGATCAGACACGCCAATTTTCAGACAAATCCATAGTGATTTTAGAGGAAAAACATTACTAAAATCCGCCTAGCAGAAATGCATTTGTTAAAAAGATATCATGACTTCCTGGTGATTCCGCCATAAAATTCGTCCCGAGTTGAAACTCTTCTCTGTATTCGTCTTCATCATTGGTTCTCACGTCATTAACTTATAGTTTACAGCATGGTTTAAGTTTATCGCTGCTCGCAACGCTGCTGGAGTTCCCTCGCTTATTCGCTGCGCCGGTGATGTCCTCGACGATAAAGCGATCGACGGCTCTACACGTCTCGACCAAAAAAGACCCTCGATACTTGACCTCCAATTTTTAAATTTTCCCGTAGCTGGGATAGCACGGGAAAAAATTTTCAAAATAAAAATTTTGAAGAAATATTAGCTTTAAAAGCTGTAATCGATTTCATTACAATCGAATCAAAGGCATTGCTATGGCCCTCATACTACTCATGGACCAGAGATGACCCCTTGCAATCTAAGTTTTAGGGAAACATTTTTAAGTAGTAAAGGTATGTACTGTGCTCACCGAGTGAAAAACTTGCATTTATGTCTCCCGTGAAAAATTTGCCGAGGAGACTAGCTTTTTATTCACAAAATTTAAGATAAATATGCACTCGCGGACTGATGGACTGCCGATTACACTTTTTCCCTGTGAAATACAGTGCAACTGCATTGTTTTCGCCGGCGAAATGTCAAAAAGCGGTGCGGAGACTTTCGTGTGAAGTGAATTCGATTTTACGACCATCAACATTTTGACAGTACATATTTGTATGGATTTCACGTGAAATGGCGATGTTAGTACCTACTCTAAGTATAGGGAAAGCGTTTTTTATGGTTTTCTGACGAATTTCAAAATGTGAAATAGACAGCGAAAGCAATGAAAGGACCCTATAACGCAAAGGACCAATGGATTTCCTTCATGTGAATATAGCTAAGATGGCGGCTCGTTTATATTACGGTATAAAACCGAAGCATACAATGTTTGGATCTATATTTGTTTTACAAAAAAAAATTTTTGCAACGATTTTGGTTGAAATTTTTTTTTAAGAATTCTCGTGCTGAAATATGTATCATTCTAAACGTTGCCTCCTTTTTTATATAAGTCAAGTACATCTAAGGTGGCCAGATGCCCCGTATTTTACAGGTTACCCCGGCACCAAACGTCCTCGGCACCGAAAGTCTGAAAACCCGTAATCCAAAAAATAAAATACGGAGCAAACAATGGATGATTCAAGAAAAAAACTCCATCAAAGGCTTAGAGACAATTTTTTATTGTATGAAAGTCAACCAAATATGTACTTCGAGATTTGCCGGGATGCGAAAGGGACGTAATTAAGCTAACACTATTAACACGGCACATTAATGCGTTGCAGTATTTGTAATCAAGATTCCATTTTGCCGAACAGACTTACCTGCACAAAAAACCGAAATTCGCATCATTTCGTAAAAACGAAATTTTCGTACCTCTACTCATTACATTTCAATTCCACCCTTTCCGTAATTTCATAGATACCCGCTTTCGTAAAGCTGCGGCGATTTAGACATCAAGTATTTATTGTCCTTCACAACTTACATTTTTGTGCCTTTGAAATTCTCTAGAAAGTTAAGTATCGCATTGCTTCGTCCATCTGTGTCGTCAGTTGTAAACTGTAAGTGGCAGTAGGTAGTTTTTGAAAGTGATCGTACGTAGCTTACAATGTAGATAAATCGACCGTATTAAGCATACTAGGCTTAAGCTTTGAAGATATTGGCAGGGATGTTCGAACTCAGACTCGATGAGACTCTTCAACATCAAAACATCTTAAAATTGAGTGGAAATATCCCAAGGAGCTGATTAGACGGTATTGCTCAGGGATTTGGAGCGACACTTTTTCCCGCTCCCGCTCCAACCAATCTGAAACCGCTCCGCTCCGACTAAAAGCTCTTCGCTCCGCTCCATTAATACAACAAAACTTCATTGTTCTTAGAAAATATTTATTATTTTCCGCGAATTTCGTTTTATTCGGTCAAGTACAGGACAGGATAGCACCAATTTCGTACAAATTTGAACATTAAATTGAATTGTCCTAGTGTCGTGCTCTGTGGCCGTGATCGTTCGGTCGCCACTCTGTGAAATATACACTCATAGAGAAACGAGTTTCCAAACTCGGCACGACTCGTCGCAAGTTTATTATTCAGGAGAAGATGACAAGAAATATTTTTATCGTCGAATAATAAACTAACAATGCGACTAGGAAGTGGTATGGCGAATGAATAAGAAAATCTAAAAAGGAAATGCAAATAACCGCAAAATACACTGGATATGCGACTTTTTTTCGGGACCAAAATATTTTCTATGGTAACTTGATCGAAGCTACAAGATGACATTTCTCATACGAATTTTATATGGAAAATTAATGAATAAACAAAATCATGCACATGCGCAGCTTAGTGCTGTAACTTCGTCGTAGGGGCGTTGGAAAAATGGGGGCAATTAATACGAAATTTCAAAATTAATAGATGCTTGAAATTAATTAATCAACAACGTTCCTGTTGCATAACTTTATACCAACAGCATCACAATCTACACTATTGCAAAAAGTACATTTAAATGGGATTGCATAGCGTTGCGTGGTATAAATTCGTTTAAATACAATATTTTGAATACTGTGTATTCCAGTGCATTGCGGTTGAATACTCCAACCAATGAAAAAGCCAAAAAGTATTAAACCATACCAGCCTCATACACTAAATTTCCTACGCCACTGTTAGCTATAAAAAAAATCAAATTGTCCCCTTTATTTTCAGATATTTCGTTTCCTTCTTTTTCTTCTTCATTGGGTATGGCTGACAACCGTATCACACTCCGAATTCAGTTGTCTTTGTAACGTTGATGACTACACACAGACGGTACACGGTAGTCATCAACTCCATGCTCCACTAGGAGTTACGGTAATGAAGAGAATAGACAGGGTGTCCGGAAACTAAGTCATCGCATAATCGCACCGAAGTATGAATTAAAGCCATTTTCAGCAAAATAGGTGTACCGGGAATATCCCGAATTCTTAACTATACTTAGCTATAAAAGCATTTAGAGATTTTACAAAAAAATTCTACCACTAAGACCTCCGTAGGAAAGAAAAATTATATGGGGTAAGATCACAAAATTTTGCCTTTGAAGCTGTGTAAAAACTAAACTGCTTATCCGATGTTTATGGGGTTTATTCTTAAGAAAAATTGTTGGCTACGACCGAAAGAAAATATGTAGTTATGAGGAGTATTACATTTTGAAAAAAAACCTTTAAAATTCTGTGGTAGCTGAAAAGTTAATAATTTGGGCTTGTTTTGAACTCCTTTTTGCTGGAAATAGCACGAGGAATCATATTTGAGTGCCTTTATACGATAGTTTCCGGACATCCCGTATAGAAATTGTTATGGAAGCTGCGCTGTCCTGTACTCCATCCAATAAAACGCACCTACTAACTAATTTAAATAAAAAGGTGCGTTTCATTCATCGGGTACAGGGCAGAAACACAAAACCTCGTGCCATGAAATGCAAAATTTCCTCGAAAAATTCATTTTTTTTCTCGGATTTATTTTTTTATTTTTTACAAATATTTTCCTATGTTTCCATTCGGAAAGCTGTCCCGGAATTATAGCATATCAGATTGCATAATTGAATTGATAAATTACTATATACATTTTTATAATTTAAGTCATCGGGGCGGAGCGACTTTCAAAGCAAAAGTCGCTCCGCTCCAGCCTGCAAAAAAAAACGCTCCACGCTCCGCTCTTTCGCTCCGAAATTTAAGGTCGCTCCAAATCCCTGGTATTGCATGACATGGATGGTGCTGCTCTTTAAATGTACAGTAGAGCATCGATTAAAAGAAAGCCGATTATTCGAACATTCGATTAACTTTTTTCTTCAATTTTGAATGCTAGACCATTTAAGAATTGTAACGAAGAAAGGGTGAAACGAGCATTACTGGTAAACCAAATTTCAGTATTTCGTAAGATCATGAAACCAAAATTCATAATTTAAAGTACATAAAAGACGTTTTACAATATATGTACATACGTACATAGTTTCGTCATAAACATCCAATTAAAATTAATACTCTTCTCTTAGCGAAAATAATGTTTCCATTGTTATAGTAAAGCTCGCAACATCTATTCTAATACATAGAAATTATTATGTATTATTTACGCGTATAGGCACTTTAAAAGGCGGAACTAAACTCTCGTTTCTCCCAAAGTCACCTATAAAGAATAACTTCTCTCAGGTGTAACAAAGCCATTGTAAATTCACCATCAGAGCCTACCGCACAATACAAAGACACACTTCTCTAAAACCGCTCGTCACAGCAACAAGACGAATACGCGAAATTGAAAGTAAACATTGTTGCTGGCCGAATCTTCGCAAAGAAAAAAAACTAACAAATCTTAAGCATTGTAAGACACAAATAATAAAGAAAACGACTCCCAAAAACATCCGACACGAAAGAAAGAAAACATGAAATGTTGATCTATTAAAATACTAATCCGGATATGCTAAATAGGGTCGTTCGCGTTTTCGTTCCGTCGTTCATTCTAGCTATAGCGAGAGCTCCACGACTGGTTGGTGATACTGATACAGGCACAGCACAGAGAAAGGGATTACAGCATGTGAAAATGACGACTTCACTGTAGGAATCCGATTTTATTTTTTTCCAGAAACTTCCTAAATGAATGAAGATGAAGCTACCCATATATAGGGTGTCCCATTCATGGTGGAGAATATTTTAATGGTAGATAGTGTGTCTCATTTGGGGTCTCGTTATACGTTAATATAACGAGACCCCTCTTTTTTTAAACGTTACGGTGTAATAGCATTTTTTGTCAAAATGCCCGACTTTCTGAACTATAAATCAACATTTGCCACACCACCAGCATTTCATCCGAGAGATGACTTCACTTTCTGAAACTATGTATGTACATAAAATTTCCAATAGAACGACACCTCACCCGTTACGAAGTTGCTCGTATCTTCCGAGATACAACCGTTCAAACTTTAAAGAAATTTTAAAATTGGTTTTACATCAAAAATTCAAGTAATAAAATCGTATACAATTTCAAAATTTATTTGAAGTTTGAACGGGTGTGTCTCGGAAGATACGAACAACTTCGTAACGGGCGAGGTGTCATTTTATTGGAAATTTTATGATTCAGAAAGTGAATCCATATATCAAATGAAATGTTTGCTGGTGTGGCAAATTTTGATTTAGTTCGGCAAGTCGGGCATTTTGATAAGAAATGCTATTACATTGTAACGGTTAAAAATAGAGGGATCCCGTTGTACATTAATTTTCCCCAAGGAGCCACACTACCTATCATTAAAATATCCTCCACCATGAATGGGACACCCTGTGGCACACTAACATTGTTTTTGTTGCGATTACGGCGAAACATTAATTTTCCCCAAGTAGCCACACTACCTACCATTAAAAAATCCTCCACCATGAATGGGACACCCTGTATAGAGTCACACTAACATTGTTTTTGTTGCGATTATGGCAAAACAGTCACCACGACACCATGAGCATCTGGTTGACATTGAAAGTAACGAAAAGTTGACCAGATTCAAATTTAGTAACATCCGGACGACACGCATCGCATTTTGGACTTGGATCTTGGCAACAAAACCAGTTCGACGGAATTATATATATATCCATCCAATCCGAACCCACGGACGAAGATGGAGCTAAGCTAAGGCAACTTATAATAAATTGCGATTAACATTAAATAGCTTTGAGACGTGTTGCCTTTGCACAACGTGATATACATAAAATGGTGCTTTTTTCGGGGGATTAAACTGGTTTAGAGGGGGTGATAAAAACGTTTAAATGTTGTGCAAATGAATACTTTTTTATACCCTTCACTCGTAGAGTAAAGGGTATATTGGCTTTGACATGAAGTTTGTAACGCATTGACCATATAAAATATGTATATACATTATATGATCAGTACGACGAGCTGAGTCGATTGGGCGATGTCCGTCTGTCTGTCTGTCCGTCTGTTGCTACGCGTTTTACTCGGCCAGTTTAAAAGCTATCGAGCTGAAATTTTGAGCACATGCTTCTTTTTATTGCTTTTATTGTTTGAATCGCTAAATTCGGAAAATGGGGCTGCCATACAGACCCAGCCCCCCAAATTGAGTTTTTCTAAGAAAAACTATTTTATTTGAGCACCAGTTTCAACCAAACTCTACACAAATGTGATAATATTAGGCGTGTTTTATTGTGCTCGGATGTAGGTTAGTTTAGGGTAACTACATGGGGTTACAATAACAACATAACCCAGATAAACCCAGTAATGTATCGGGGGTACGTACTCTGACCAAACTTAACCCGGAAGAATTGTTACAGATGTGACAAACAGAGGCGCTCTAACACGAAAAAGCATGAGCTAACACCAAAACCATGGTTAAAGTTTACTGTGGGAGGTTGAGTGTTGCGATAAACCGACCGCAATGTTCATTGTAGTTTTTGTAAGTTTTTGTTAATTTAGTGGCTATTTATTTATCACAACTTGGAAACTTCAGGCTTTTACAGAGTTCATGGTTGGTGCAATAGATGTAAACAGCTTTTAACCCAAATCGTTTTTTTTGTGCTTATATACCCCAACCTGCACCTTTTTTTTTACAAAAAAACACGCTTATTGATGCCAGAAAACATATGTAAGAATGGATAGAATCGGACTGTGGGGTCATAGGGCTGCCATACAAACCCAACCCCCCAAATTGAGTTTTTCTAACAAAAACTTTTGTATTTGTGCACCAATTACAACCAAACCTTATTAAAGTGCATTTCAATTGATGCCACAAAACATATGTAAAAATGAATGCAATCGGACCATGGGGTCATGGGGCTACCATACAAACCCAATCCCCCATTTTGGATCTTCTAAAGCCGGCCCCACACCGACCGGAGTGTGGCAAACCCCGTGCAAAACATTGATACGAAAGTCGTGCAGCAGCAGTGCATCAGTGTGGTTGAACGAGTCCAAGGTATAATTCTTGGACCGCGTCTTTTGTGCGGTGTTTGCCACACTCCGGTCGGTGTGGGGCCGGCTTAAGAAACATTTTTTCTACACCAATTTCAAAAAATCTTAATGTGTCTTTACCGAAACAAAGAAAAATGTTAAACAAACGGAATCGTACTATGAGGCCATGCTCCCGCATTCCCCCAATAAAATTTTCTGAGATAATTTTTTTATTTTCCAACTTATTCCACCCAAACCTTTCTCAAATATTGTTTTATCGACGCTACGGAACTTATGTGAAAACAGAAGCACAAGAATGGGGAAGGATTAAACACAAGTCATAGGTTAGCCCGAAAAAACTTTTAGCTCGAGGAGAGTGAAGGGTATTGAAGCCTCGGTCTCGTTTTTTTTGTTACTTTCGGGAACACCTGATGCTCC
The DNA here is from genome assembly GCA_949715475.1 of Microchrysa polita. Classification (NCBI taxonomy): domain Eukaryota; kingdom Metazoa; phylum Arthropoda; class Insecta; order Diptera; family Stratiomyidae; genus Microchrysa; species Microchrysa polita. The sequence goes on along the minus strand of OX454415.1, from coordinate 29,051,884 downwards.
CGGATATGAAACATCCCAGGAGTATGCTGACTGGAACTCGTTTTGATTGTTTTTTTTATTAGCTTTTTGTCATATAAACTTACTTTTATTTTAGTTTTATTTTCGACGTTAAAAAACAGGTACACAGCATTAATGAGACAAAAATGTGAAGCGACCAGTCAGACAAGTTAATACATTATGCATTTTCTAAGAGACACTTATCTTCAGAAGGTAAAACTGCATCTATTTTGTTTTAATTTGATAGGTGCACCTTCTATAAAAAAAATTAAATTAATTCATTTTAAATGTTTAACGTCCAATAAAAAAAAATATACATTAGGGAGTTTTAGCATGTCGTTTAAAATATACCGATAAAGTTTGGCATTCCATAGAAAAATTGCTTGCCTTACGTATACGAAACAATATTTCACAATTTTGCATGTCCCGCTTTAGGACTTACGCCGCCCCGGGCAAGAGGACAAATTGCCGCCCCTTAGGTACTGGGCCAAACAGATTAGATAGTAGATATCCATACTATCTGGATCAGTGGTTTCCAATCTTTTTCGGTTCGTGCCTCCTTGCGAGGTCTACTGATCCTGGCGCCACCCACGAAAATAGGTGTGAAAAAATTATCGTTTGCAAGGATTGTTTTTAATTTTATACGTTTATATTTCAGGATCTATTTTCGCATTTTAAATTATTTGAAAATTTAGTTGTTCAGCCGATATTTTGTAACTACATACTGAAAATTTTTAGAAGTACATATTAATTAAATTTCGTGATCTCCGTATGCTGAATTTCGTCGTAAGTTCAGCCGCCACCATGGCTTCAGTGATACGTCGAGCACAAAAAATGAAATCACCCGGAGCGACCAAAATCCGCAAGATTTTTACTAATGATTCATTCTATCCATACAAAAACTAGCTGACTGGCGCGGTTCTTTTTAGAATCGCGAGCTTTGTCAATTTCAATCAGCCATATCATCAAACGCATTTAGTAGCAGCGATTTTTTTTAATCGAAGAAAATAAAATTGTTGGCAATTTGCAATGTTTTACAACAACGGATTACCCCTGGTGAGTTTCGGAAGAAGTTCGAGTCAGAATGGTTGTTGTTGAAGGAAACCATAATTCATAAACGGCACCAACCTTAGAGTTGTGCTCGCAACCCCCTTCCCTAATCTTCGCGCCTTCTTAGGGAGTGCGCCCCCAGTTTGGGAATCACTGATCTGGATGTATAGAATGGTTGTTGTAGAATCGATACAAAGAGGTTTTTCCTTTTGAAGCAAGTGCTTGTACTCATGGTTGTTACTCCAAAACAATGTACTTAGTGAAACCAGCTAACTTAAGAACATTGTTTTAAAAAACAACACAAAAATTCATGATCGCATTGGGATTCAAACCACCGTTCAGCTATCATTCATACTCTTAAGCGCACCACCACACACCACCGTTCCAAGGCCTTATAGAGTTTGTTTGGAGTTTCAAAATGTTAAAGCTTGATGTAAGAAATCGAGAATGCATGCGAAATTTAGTTTTTCAGTAAAATACTCAATACATTTCTAAAAAACTTTGCCCTCAAAAATTATCGGCCGAAAAATTGTGCTGGTTTTTATTACTACGCTCTGCAGTTGTTTTTCATAAATTCCTTTAAAACTTTAATTAGCCGGATTGCTTTAGGCTTTTCAATGTGCATGGCTTATTTTTATAAATGCGTCATCTCGAGAATTTTTAAAGAGAAAGGTCAGAGCTAGTTAAATCGGCTGAGCTTATAGCCAAATTCCGATAGTAGCATGTCCAAACACAAATTAGGGAGCTCTGGCAACATGTTCTCTGGTTCGATCCCTTATCTTGCTAAAATTCAAACCACCTTGTTCGTAGTTTGCCGTCCATGCTAGATGAATCAATGCAATGGGAACCAACCTAAATAATCGATTCATGCGAAGGTTTGGCGAATTGAAGTTGAATTGCAAAACGCGCGAAATGTCGATGGAAATTATGGAAAACAACTCCAAAAAATTATTGTGAATAATATTTCTCACAGAGGAGTCTGTTTTATACGCCTTAATGTTTTCAGCGTTTATTCGACTCCCTATTTCTCATTTCATATGAGTTTCTTCGGGATTTCAATATTTATTTTGACTTGCTCTCCTGTTACTTAGATATCATCTTGCGGAAATAAAATCGCATATAAATGAAACAATAATGAATTTAATATTTAAAATATAATTTCGTCCTCTGAAAATTAAGGAAAAATTAGGGTCCTTAATAAGGTCCTTAATTCTGGTGAAAAAAAGATGAAATGAATGTTAAATCGGAGGACGAAATTTGCATATACAAGTAATTCTCCAGTTAGTATGTTTTTTGACATTTTTATGTCTTGACTCTGGCACATACATCGAAAATCGTCACGAAAATTGCAACGAAAAAGCGTTACGGTTTTGGCATTACAGTTTTGGGTGCCATTTAAGGTTCAACAGAGGTTGGGCTTGGGTTCAATTAACGTTAAACTTGAGTTCAACTTGGGTTCAACTTGAATTCAACTCGAATTCAACTCGAATTCAATTCAACTTTCAACTTAGGTTCAACTCACGTTCAACTTTTGTTGAACGACCCAAAAAGTGCAACTTTCAACTTAGGTTGTATAAATCACTTCGAGGTTGCATCAGTACTGTACATTAGCATTTGTTGAAAGCATGAAAATGTCCCACTGAGTTGCGGACTTGTACGCAAGCTGTTTCTTCGGGCATTATGTATACACGAGCATATTTAGTGACCCTTCAAATATGTAAGTTTCTCTGGCGTCTCCTATAATCATAAGGAGAGTGTTCGAATTTCTGTTTTTTAAAAGATTAACTTAGTCAGCGCATAACTGAGCGAATAGTCCCACTTTGCTTTTCGAAAGTAGGGCGGGTGCTAGCATCACAGACGTAAAATTTGCGCCGCTTACTTAGCATTTTAGGATTCTAAATGCAGCACTTAATCGAAGTTGATATTGATTTTTTTCTTTCGGCTTTTTTAATCTTTTTTTTTTATTCGAGTGCTGGTCAAAAAGCCGCCCGAAAATTTGGCGCCCCGGGCGACCGCCCGGCTCGCCCCCCTTATAGCGGGCGCTGCAAGTAGGCATGGGTGTATAATCACGACAAAAATGTTCGCCAGTTTCGACTGTTTATAGAACATCAAATATACAGAAATACACCCATGCCTACTTGTGACATGCAAAATTGTGAAATATTGTTTCGTATACGTAAGGCATGCGAATTTTTCTATGGAATGTCAAACTTTGTCGGTATATTTTAAACGACATGCTAAAACTCTCTAATAACATATTACATTAAAAAAAAAACAGCTTATCACTGCTAAGCCATTTTATTAATCGAATCTGTGCATTAAACAAACATGTAATCGCTTACAGTTAAGTTAAGAAAACGTAAGCGTAACACGTGAACTGATGGTAGAAAGGTGAACTTGTATTATTAGTTAACATGTTTCATAACAGCGTGCATACAGAAAAAAGAGAAACAGTCATGAAGTCTATCATTACATATCGATTTGTGTCTCTCTAAACATGTTTGAAATGTTACTGCCATTAATCTCTTTAGAATACAAAAACCAAAAGAAAAAAAATACTTTATACATGTTAGAATGATTTAGAATTAATCAAATATGGAGAGAACATAAATTTAAACATTTTTTTTTTCCTTAACCAGAGGTGTTTCAAAACACATGCAAATACCCGTATGAGTGATATCACATTTAAATCAAGGAGAGATTTATTAATGTCCACAAATTATTCGGCAATTCGTATCAAATTAGTTAGCATGAAATTACAATAAATCTATCTATAAATTGTGTATAGTGGTACGTATTAGGCGTATTTTATTTTTAATCGATCAAAAAGAGTGTTCTGGTTTTAAATTTGAAAAATATTTAAAAAGATTTATCCAAAAAAATAACGGAAACAATAAATAAATCTGATAAACATAATTTTGCATTGTTGATGATGAGGAAATATTGCTTGTCTCGGCAGGATATCAAAATGGCCATTGGCGAGTGTAGATTGTGCCAAATCAAGAATCTCGACAGAGCTTTTGTTCAGGACCTTGTGTTTGTGTGCGCTCATCATTATATGAAGTCGAAATGCCAATAACTTTCAGATCCTGCAAACATAGAACTGTTCAGCGTTACATTGATATCCACTTTAGGGGTACCAATACGCCATTCTAGCAAAATCATGCCATACTTAGCAAAAAAAAATAAAAATATTCTGTCAGGAAATAAATGGAATAAGGTGGGGTCTAATTTCAGATACCATAGGTCTGTGATGAAAAAAAATTACGGGGTCTGATAATTGACTTTGATATTGTGTGGAGCTGATTTCAGGAAAAAATAATGAAAAAAGCTATTTCGTATAGTTTACAAATACTAATCTAAAAAGTACCGAGCGTACAGAGGACTGCGCCCGCAATACAGGTTATTTTTTAGAATTTTAATGCGTACGTAATACTAACTTCTTGTGCATTATTCTTTTTGGGTAAAAAATCAGAAATGAACTTAAAATCATTTTAATTCTGTCAGCTTTTAATCCCATATTTTGGAATTGGTCTAAATAAAAGCGTTATAGAATGAAAGGCTTGCATGATGACAGTAGCAGTCAAAACAAAAATCAAGTGTCAATTTCTACTCGCGACTTTCAAAGTGAAATTCTCTTGAAATATATTGCTGTATAGCGCGATTTTAGTCTCGATTGACTCTCTTTGCTCTATTCTAATACATTACGTGAAGATTAAGTGATTTGTGCGCGCGCAAATTTTCTCACTTGATCTTATATCCGTGTCACTTTCTTTGTGTTCTCTTGGAGCGAATTCGCCGAAAAATCAGCTTCGCCGCATACGTTCACTGGGTGGATTCAACCAACACAAGTAGCATAAATATCATCATGCCTCTCGTACCACTGAATATATGTTCGGTTTGCAACAATAATCTGAAATCGAATGACGATAAAGTGTCCTGCGAGATGTGTAGACGCCCGCAACATTTATTTTGTGCTGGAGTCTCTAGAACGGAGTCCGCTTCGATTAAAGATAAAAAGCAACTTTTCATATGTAACTGCTGCGCAAAGAAGGAAGATGATTCATCCAAGCTTCGCGAACTATTGAGTAAATTATCTGAGGAAGTTGAGTCGCTCAAACAACAACTGTCGGCTTCGAACACCACCAAAACGGGTTTGAATATGGAAGACGTTTTCTTCGAAATCGAAGATCGGAAACGCCGGTCGACTAATGTAATCCTACGCGGGCTACCCGAAGATGAAACTATTAGCGACAAGGTCAAAACACTAGAGGTATTGAACACCATCGTCCATCCGAACACTCTTACCCTCGAAGAAATAAAAGTTTTTCGTCTCGGTAAACCTGAAACAGGGAAAGTACGGCCACTGAAAATAATAACACCGAGCCGTGATATAGCTGTGAATATACTGTCTAAGAAACGGCTTCACACACAGAGTACTTTTCTACGAGATAAGCAACTAAAAATAACGAACGATGAAACTCTCAACCAACGCAACTACATTAATGACCTTCGAAAGCAGCTTGAAATCATAAAGACATCAGATCCAAATGCAACCATCAAATACAGAAATGGTATGCCGAAAATTATATCTAAACCACAGCCAAAAAACTAAAATCACTTTCGCTATATTATCAAAACATCAGAGGTGTATCAACAAAACTTGATGTACTTCGTCAAAATATTTTATTGTCAAATTTCGATATCATCGTTTTTACTGAGACGTGGTTAAAACCTGTACATAACACAAATGAACTCGGCCTGAATAATTACAATGTTTATCGACGCGATAGAGATTTGTTTACTTCTGACAAAACAAGAGGTGGAGGTGTAATGATCGCAGTTAAACAATCGCTAAGATCGAAACTAATCAAGTGTCACAATACTGACATAGAACAACTCTTCGTCTCTCTACAGCTGGGTTCATCGAAAATCATCATTTCAACTGTGTACCTCTCCCCTGATGTTGGTAGTGACTCTTATGTGAAGCATACGGAAGACGTCGCTAAATGTGTGAAAGCTTTTCCAAAAGCTCTCTTTATTGCCGCCGGTGACTATAACTTGCCCAATGTTAGATGGAATTATAAAAATTGGTTAGAAAATACTATCTGTTTAAAAAGTAACATAGTAATCGAATCTTTTTCATTTTTAAATTTTGCACAACATAATATAATTAATAATGTAAACAATAAGAATTTGGATTTAGTTTTTTCTACCTATGATGACATTGTTGTTAAATCTAGTGATTTCCCACTGCTTCCTTTAGATTCACATCATCCCGCGCTTAATATCACCGTAAATCTCACTTCGTCACACGTAAATAAATCCGATACACTACAAGAAACTTATTATAATTTCAAAATTGCCGATTATTGCCTTCTTAATGAAGCGATTTTGAGTATTGACTGGGATTTAGAATTTAAAAATAGAAATCTTGAAGACTCGGTAAGTTATTTTTATACTACTTTATATTCTTTTATTGATAAATTTGTCCCGTTAAAAAGGACTAACAATGATAACTTTCCTCACTGGTTTTCACATGACCTAAAAACCGTAATCCAACAGAAAAAAATTGCACATAAAGAATATAAAAATACTGGATGCATAGCAAAGTACAACGTTTTTTCTAAACTTCGGTCTGAGTGTAAAACCAAGCTTTCAAATGATTATAAACGGTACATGCGTGAACTTGAGTCATCCATTTCTCATAATTCCAAATATTTTTGGAACTATATAGACTCATTAAAGTCAAATGACTCGCTACCCAGTATAATGTATTTGGATGGCACTCATAGTAGTGATACGACAACCATAGCAAATATGTTTGCTTCTTATTTTTCAAGCGTATATAGTACTATTTCTAATCAATATGAGCCCCCTGCACAGTCTAATACTATAAACATATCCGATTTTTGCATGCCGTATTCATCTATTTTTAAAAAGCTATCGCAACTAGACACCAGCAAGAGTGCCGGACCTGATCGTATCCCACCGATACTCCTCAAAAACTGTGCCCTTACGTTATCAGATCCTCTTACTAATATTTTTAATCGTTCATTGTCTTTAGGGACTTTCCCTGATGTATGGAAAATTAGTCATGTACTACCCATATTTAAAGCAGGCGATAAAAGTAATATTTCCAACTACCGTCCAATTTGCATTTTATCTACAATACCAAAGGTCTTTGAAAGCATTTTGACTGATTATTTAATTTTGATAATTCGTCCAAAAATAAGTCCACACCAGCACGGCTTTTGTTCAAAAAAATCTACAACTACAAACCTCGTCACGTACTACAATTACATAGCAAAATCATTTGTATCATCCAATCAGGTTCATTCAATTTATACAGATTTCTCAAAAGCTTTCGACAAAATTAATATTGACTTGCTTATTAGGAAAGTAAAGTCTTTCGGAATTGATGGTTCAATTCTACAATGGCTGAGCGACTATCTTCGAAACCGTTCTCTTATAGTCAAATTAAAACATGGCTATTATTCTAACCCGTTCCTTTCGACATCAGGAGTTCCTCAGGGATCACATTTAGGGCCAATACTCTTCTTGCTATTTATAAACGATATTGATTCTATTTTCCATGATATAGATTTTTTATTATTTGCCGATGATTGCAAAATCTTCAAACGTATCTCTTCAACGACTGATATTTCCATACTGCAAGCAAACATCGATAAATTTCACGAATACTGCCAGCTGAATAGTTTAGTACTAAACATCAACAAATGCCACTGTATAGTATTCAATAGGTCAACATTGGTTTTCGAAGTTAACTACCGAATCAATAATACCCCCTTGTGTCTAGTTGAGTCAGTTGATGATTTAGGTGTCACTTTCGATTCCTCTTTAACATTTTATAGCCATATAGTAGATATTACTAACCACTCTCGTCGAATGTTAGGCTTTCTTATGAGAAACACGCAAAAGTTCTTTAACATAAACACGTTAAAAATGTTGTACTTTTCGCTAGTAAGAAGTAAGTTGGATTATGCTTCGGTCATTTGGAACCCGTACTATCATTCCCATATTGATCTCATTGAAAGAATTCAAAATAATTTTGTCCGCTATATTGCATTAAAGCTACAATGCCCTGAGCATGGAAGCTATGAAGCTATTAGTAGACTCTTAAAAATAACATCACTAGAAACACGAAGATACCAAACGGATGCAATTTTCTTGTTTAACGTTATAAACAACAATCTCGATGTACCAGAAGTTCTTTCGGATTTACCATTTAGAACACCTAGCAGATTCACTAGATGTAACGACATGTTTATCCTAACTAACAATAAAACAAATTATATAAGAAATTCACCAATTGAAAGATTAAAACGTGTAGGAAATGAATTAAGTAATTGTTTAGATTTTTGTAATACGAATGTTGAATTTATTAAGTATATTATTTCTCGCCCTGAAATGATTTGAATTATATATGTTAAGCCCAAATTTATATATCTACTGCTACTCCTAAAACTAAAAATTTTAATATTGTATATAATGTTTCATGGATCTCCGATCCGTATATACTCGAAATAAATAAATAAATAAAAAATCTTTTCGTTATACCAATCAAAAAATACATTTGCCCTTTTCCGGTTTCGATAAAGTTATTCAATTCCAAACCTAAAGACATTTTTGAATTTTGATTCATCATTTCTACAGAGGTCCCAACCAACAACTTAGAATGCAATCCAAAGAATAAGGTTGCAGATCTAAAAACTTAATTTAATAGCTTTAACTCCGTTACCGTTATACCGAATTAACAAAAAATACATACAAAATAGGAAATTATTTTATCTCATTTTAGTAGTAAAACCTGTCTAAAATTCACTACATCGCTTGTTAAGGCCAAAAAATGCATGTAAAGCGGGCTTTTTAAATGCAGACGTCATTCATTGCTGATGCCATTTCTGTGTTTCATATAATATTTTAATTACGTATCTCCTAAGACTGACCATTTTCTCAATTCACACATAAATTACCCCTGGAAATTTGAACAAATATTTGAGCAAACTTCGGAAAAATTAGTGGAAAGCTGAATTTTTGCACGAGCCTTCCTTTCGAGGTCTTACACAAGACCCCAAAAGTCCCCGCCTGTACGAGTGCCACTAGCGGTTGTACAGAGGGTCGAAAACCCTCAAAAACCGGTTTTTTAAAATATCTCGATAACGGTAATATATACTAAAAAGTTATGTATGAAAAATGTATAGCTCTTATGGTTTGTGAATAAAATCACAAAGGTAGATTTTGGTTCGACTACTCTAACAGTGCCAGAGGGTCTAACGGTATTTTTTTTACCAAGTTTCAGGAAAATCTTTATAACGGTAAATTCGGCTAGTTTTTGTGGCGAATTTATAGCTCATACGGTTCCGAAGAAAGTGGCAAAATTTCTTATCAATACGTTCACTCTCAATAGTGCTACTAGGGCTCAAAACTTCGAAAAACGAGATTTTTTGAGTTTTTCGTGAATATTTCTGTAACGGGGGAATATGCTGTAAAGTCGTCTATGTGGAGTTTAAAGCTTCTGGATCCGTAAACAAATAGCCAAAACTCCCCATCGACCGGTAGGCATAAGGAAGTTACGGGGGGCGAAACATCTGAAGATCACCTGAATATTTTCGAAAAATTAATTTTCGTACACGACTTAAACCAACGCCGTCTAGATATTAAGGCCGCAATGTAGACTCTTAAACGTCAAATTAAGAGCTGAAATTGCATTGCATTGTTCTTGTTTTTAATGACGTCATATGCTTGTTGTTGTTGTTTGTTCGTGTAAATCCAAAATTTAAGAGCTAAACTATGACGTCATTGTACAGCTGAGTTGCGGCTATGATATATCTAGATGGTGTTGCTGAAACCTTAATATCTCCTAAACTAGACCAGCAAGAATAACGAAATAAGATTATTCTTACTGCCAACAAATTTACCTAAACAAAAAAACTAACCGCACTAAAATCGAATAAGTGGTTTGATTTTTACTGAGTCAAACTTTTGCGATTTAACCCAAAATCAAATTATTTTTCCACCACCTTCTGCCAAGGTGATTTGCTCGTGCGACGGTTGTAAAAATCTTGTGATTGTATTCTCCTCATATTATTTTATTCTAGCTCCATTTTTATACCCGTCACTATGTGAAAGGGTATATTAACTTTGTCATGAAGTTTGCAACGCACAAAAGGAAGCACCTCCGACTATATAAAGTATATATATTATTGATCAGTGTGACAAGAGAAATCGACTGAGCAATGTCCGTCTGTCCGTCTGTCTGTCTGTCTGTCCGTCTGTTTCAATGCAAACTAGTCCCTCAGTTTTAAGGCTATCGGGCTGAAATTTTGTATGCGAGCTTCTTTTTAGTGTACGCTGTATATATGTCGGAACGAATAGAATCGGACCATGGCGTCATGGGGCTGCCATAGAAACCAACCGCTGGCAATTAGGTTCTTATAAGAAAAACGTTTTTTTTTTATGTACCAATCTTAGCCAAACTTCACCCAAGTATGTTCCTAGTAAATGCTCAAAACATGTCTAGGAAAGGATGAAATCGGAACACTACGTCATAGGGCTGTCATACAAGCCTACCTCTGAAAATTAGGTTCTTCTAAGAGAAACTTTTTTCTTTCTGAACCAATGTTAACCAAGCTTCATCGTAGTCTGTTCCTAGTAAAGCCCGAAAACATATCTAGGAACTAATGGAATCGGGCTGCCATACAAACCACCCCAGAATCATAAGTTCTTCTAAGATAAACTTTCTTCCTTTGAATCCGACCTAAACCATACTTTACCCAAATGTGTTCCTAGTAAAGCCCCAAAGCATATCTAGGAACGGATGAAATCGGAACACTACATCATAGGGCTGTCATACAAACCAACCCTTAAAATTTGGTTCTTCTACACCGAGAAAAATAACGTCCCTTAAAATTCAATCAATATCACTTTGAAATCGAGTTACATTCCTATTAAATATAATCCTTTCCTTTTAAATATATATCGCTTTAATTCAAATTCATTCTTTTTAAATTAATGGAAAATCCTTTAAATCCAAATTTTCAATGGGAAATCTTTTTAAAAAGAGTCAATCAATGTATGTTCCAACGCGAAATCGCTTTGTTCACATAGAAAATTGTAATTTTTTTTTTGTGGTTTACATTCGCAGTCGGTCGGCAGTAAGTGGTAGAGCGATGTCACACGATGGTTAAGAGCACAAATATGTTAATTGCAAAAAGCAAATTTTACAGGAGAGCAAAAATAAGAAAATGCAATTCATAAGTTGTGAATTCTCTGATTGAAACTGATTTTAGAAGTTCAGAAAGACACAATTCAATGAATTACATATTATTAATATGTTCACTATCTACGAGACACATGTGTCAACTCCGTTCCTTTCGTTCACGTCTATGAGTGACATATGTCTCATAATGTGTGTAAATTTTCGAAAGTCTGATGGGAGATAATGACGGCTAAATCTCTCAGACCATGTTTTCGAAAGAAAATTCTTTAATACGTTCACTGTCTATGAGTCACATGTGTTTACAGCGTTCTTCACATCTATGAATCATATGTGACTCATGCAGCAAAAGATTTCCAGAAGGCTGTCTTGGTAATAATGTAGATGAAAAAGAGTCAGACAGTGAATAGGCTTAGAATAAATGTGAATTTTCAGTTTTATGTTTTTTTTTGTGTATGATTTTAATTTAGTGTGCAACGTTTAACATTAACAGTTTTGTTGTTACTATGTTAAAAATTTATCAATTATGAATTTTGTCAATACTACTGACTGAATCTGACATCTGCTAGGTTACAAAGCGGTCTATGAAATGGTAAAGGTGAAGGCCATGTTAAACATTTTCATAACAACCGCTTACCAAAAATATGGGGTTCACTTGCGCCGCCATTATAAGTCGCAAAATCCACAGCCACAGTTCGATCAAGAAGAGGGGCGAATGAATAACCCCGTTTTGAATGCTACAAATTCGAGGTCGGAAGTGGTCAGAAGAAGGGTACCAACCACTGCAATAAAAAAGTGGCATGTTCTGCTATCCCTTCTCATAGGGAGAACTTTTGTGTTTCCGATATTTTCCGCTATGTGTCCGCTATATGGCGGACGCTAAGATAAGTGTCGCTAGTGTCGATAACAAGAACAAGAAAATTCTTCTTGCGAGAGCTGATAGCGTTCCATTAGAAAATGAAATTAACTCATTTTCATAAAAAATGCAGTTAACACATTTGTGCGCTTAACCATCGATGTATGGTATAAATTACAAATGTCATCTAGTAGGTAGAGGCGTTAGTCTTCAAAGCATAGGGTTGCGGGATCGAATTCCACTGTAGGTAGGTAATTTATTATGCATTTTAGAGCGTAAAGAAGCAAATGAAATGTCGCCAACATATATAGCGAGGTCAGTTATACAAAACTCATTTATGAGTAATATGTTCTTTCGCTGTGAAAATTACTCCTTTTGGTGTAATTTAAAGTATTCTTTTGAGCTTATGCATTTGGATAAATAATAAGAAGAATCCTTTAATTTTAAGTAAAATATATCCCTGTAAAACAAAGCTTCCTTTCTTTTAAATTAAAAGGAAATCTTTTCGATTTATGGTTGTGACCTGATCAAATTGACACTGCATCACTTTAATTTAAAGTTATAGATAGACTTTCAAAAGGAATATCTTATTAGTTCAAAGGGAAACCCGTTTGAATTAAAAAGTCTATGAAATAATTGAATCTCTTTGAATCATATGCGTATTTTTTGAATTTACAGGATTTGTTTTCTGAGTGAAGAAAACTTTTTTTCTTTATGAAGCAATCTCAACAAAACTTCAGGTGTGTTCGTAGTAAAGCCTCAAAACATATCCAGGAACGGATTAAATCGGAATATTACGTCATAAGGCTGCCATACAAACCAACTCATTGTAGGTTCTTGTAAGAAAAACTTTTTTCAACGCATCGAGGAACAGATGGAATCGGAATACGTCATAGGGCTGCGGTAGAAACTATTAACGCAAAAGAACCTTCAGTTTCATTTAAATGTGACGGGTATTCAAATTTCGACCGCGCCCGAAATTAGCATCGGTCTCGTTTATAATAGTTTTAATGCTTTAAGTGCAGAAAACTGGGGCTACTTTTAGCTCAAATTCGTTCCTGCCCTACAGATCGGGTTTTGGGATTCTATTTAGATACATATATTGAAGCCCCATATTCAATGGAGAACACTTTCCCGTATAAGTTAGTTAATTATGAAATTAACAATAAATGGCGTTTTTGTATGGCTTGAACCCTCATAGCACCCTTACGATTTAACGTATCGATCTGAAATTTCTGGTGTTAATTTAGGCGTTGTACAAGATACATACGTCAGATAACACTTTTTAGGGAACATTACCGTTATATTATTTATATCACCCAAAAACGGTAAATTTTGACTTTTGGCCCCTTATAACTTCCTTGGGTGCCCACACATCGATGGGGACGTTTGGCATTTTATTTGCAGCCACAGAAGCTACAAATATGTCATAAGTGACTTGACAGCGTACACCACTGTTACAGAGGCATTCACGAAAACCCAAATGTGCTCGTTTCTCTAAGGTTTGCACCTCCATTGCATCCTCAAGGATGTACACATTGATGAGAAATTTGGCTAATTTCTTCAGAACCGTATTTGCTATGAATTACCCATACAAAATCTTTTAACCAGAGTTACCGTTATAGATATTTTCGTGAAACTTTGTTAAAAATACCGTTAGACCTCCTGGCAACGTTAGGAATGCTCGGATCAATTTGACTTTTGCCATGTTATTCCGAAACTATACAAGAGCTACAAATTCGCCGTACATCACTTTTCAGCACATATTACCGTTATCGAGATATTCAAGAAAAAAACACATGTTTTTGTAGCACTTCTAGCGGCAGCCGTACAGACGGGGACTTTTGGGGTCTTCTTTAGGACCTCGAAAGGAAAGTTCATGCAAAAATCCAGCTTTCCCCTATTTTTTACGAAGTGAAATGCCGATTTTCCTGGGGTACATGTAATTTTCGGACAATTAGTAAGACTATGTTAAACCGTCATTTATTTAGTTCACTCTTTTTTAATTTTCGGGAATCAATAGTACAGCGGTCTCTTTACACCACTGTTTCCCAACAGGTAGTCCGCGAGGGACCCATGATTGGTCCGCGGGAGGCTCTAGAGTACTCTCACGAAAATGTTATATTTTCGTCTGTTTTATTAAAATGACATGCAAAAAATAGGTTCCCATAACTTTAAAAAAGATTGAACAGTGAATGCTATTAGGTCTGGGATTACCTCTGAATGGCATGTGTAGAGACCAAGTTGCTTATCAATTAGTACTAGCAGGTTACTCCGTGTGACAATGCTGCTATGGAATGGACCCTCTTTGGACCAGATGCTGCACTGAGGCTCCGACTATTCACAAGTTCATCTTTTCTGTGATACTTCTTCGGATGGTAAAGGAAGCAACGATAACCGGTGTAAGGTCTTAGCATAAGTATGGGAGCTCTCAATGGGAGCTCAATAGGCTGAAGGAACAAAGTACGAACTATGCTATGCTATGCTTTGACATCCACGCCACTTAAGTAAAATCCTGTTTAAATCACACCCAAAATTAACGATATACCTATAGGCATAACAAAACTAAACCGGTCTGGACCACGTGCATCGTGCACCCTATTTCGACTTTCGATGCCCATTTAGTAATCAGGAGCAAACGTACATCGAAAATGGCTACAAAGTTCGCCTACCTTAACAATAGAGACTTAAGGCGTCAAACTTGGGCATCTGCATCTCCTAAATAGGGATCTTAGCCATGCCTTCAAGGAAAACTGCCTATAATGTTTCCAGTTCAATAGACAGTATTTTCAATATTGCACCAAGACTTAGTAAAGAGCAATCGCTTGGCGAACGTGTGGTTTGCCTACGGAAATATGAATGAGCATCGTCGTTTTTTAAGCAGCAATGTAGTTCAGTAATATCGTGTCGATTTAGTACCATTCCGTGAAAAAAATACAGAAGTTTTTTTCTCACTGTTTCTTTATGTATTATGGGGCGCTGATTCCGAATATGAACTTTGCACCCTAAAAAAAGTGCCGCAACCTTTAAAAAAGGGGGGAAAGGGGGCATTTTTTCGGTTTTTTGCGATTATTTCAAAAACGGTAAGAGATACAGAAAAATGGTCTGAGGACGAAAAAAACTACATAAAATTATCTTTGCAATGATATATAACACATTAGAGTTTAATTGAATATTTCGGCGTTAGAATAGAACATAAATTAGAATATTTTCATTTTAGACCTTTTTTAAAAGCTCCATAACTTTTGAAAGAATCTTAGTTCAGCCGTTAAATTTTGTATAAGTACTCATAATAAGTTCAAGATCATTTTTAAGGTAAACATTGAGTCGCTCCGGTCAAGGACCCCCATTATCCCCCCATTTAAATTTTTCAAAACGGCATGTCCATAACTCCCCCCAAAATTGGAGCAGAGTGGTAAATTTTGGTTTGCTGCGATTGGAGGTCATAGTCACCCCACCCACCAAAAATCAGCTCATTCGGATGAAAACTAATTGTACCTCCCATACAAAGTGACCCAAGACAACTTTGTTCTACAGTTTATAAAATGAGTAGTACCTACTCGTACGTAGAACAAATTCCCGATGGGTCACTTTGTATGGGAGGTACCCTTAGTTTTTATCCAAATGAGCTGATTTTTGGTGGGTGGGGTCACTATGAGCTCCAATTTCAACAAACCAAAATTTAGCACTCTGCTTCAATTTTGGGGGGAGTTATGGATATGCCGTTTTGAAAAATTTAAATGGGGGGATACTGGGGGTCCTTGACCGGAGCGACTCAATGTTTACGTTAAAATTATCTTAAACTTGTTGTGAATACTTATACAAGACTTTACGGCTGAACTGACATTCTTTGAAAAGTTATGGAGCTTTTAAAAAAGGTCTAAAATGAAAATATTCTAATTTATGTGCTATTCTAACGCCGAAATATCCAATTAAACTCTAATGTGTTATATATCATTGCAAAGATAATTTTATGTAGTTTTTTCCGTTCTCAGACCATTTTTCTGTATCTTTTACCGTTTTGGAAATAATCGCAAAAAAACGAAAAAAATGCCCCCCTTTCCCCCCTTTTTTAAAGGTTGCGGCACGGTTTTTAGGGTGCAAAGTTGATATTCGGAATCAGCGCCCCAAAATACATATAACAAAATTGAGAAATAAACTTCTGTATTTTTTTCCTGACGAAAATACGATATTATTGGACTAATGCTTGAAACGCAAATGTTCACATCATTTGCCCCAACTAACACAAACGTTAACAGCATGCAACAATTCCAATTCGGTCGGAAAGGCTGGAAAGGGACCGGATCTAGAATTGGATTCAAGACTAGTGCTTGCCTAGAGAGGTTAATGGATTAGGTTCTCATGATATTGATATCAATTTAAGTGATGAGGAATTTTCCAGTTTATTGTTAAGTAGAAAGATGGAGCCACTGAGTTTTTGAGATCATTGCCTTACAATTAAACTGCTTAGCCCCAAAATGTATAAGGATGGTCCGCAGTAATTTATTTTCATGCAGATATTTGCCAGTTGGGAACCATTGCTTTCGACTATACTCCATATAACTTGATTATTTTATTACTTTTTGTTTGTGTTGTCCGAATTTACTTTTAGTGCAATACTTTACTTCCTTCTTGGTATTTTGCTCATCTGTGACAACTCAACCAAAAGGATAGTATCACCCAACTCAAAATATTTCCTCTTAATCCAGGCAATATTTACAAAATGTACTATTATGTATGTATGTAAACAAACACTTTACTTCTTGCAAAAGCTAATGCTGTCTGCCATACTGCCAAATTGCCATCATTCGGCACGAAATCCTCTTCATTTCGGTAAACATTCAGAACGTATCTGTTCGGTTTCAGTATAGGTACGTTTAGAACAGTTTGCTTGCATTAACACACCCCCATTTCCAATTGAATGGCTTCTAATTTTTCGTGTTGATAGATCACTTTAGATGTGTGTTTACACATGCTAACTATAACGTCGAATATGTTAGCACACAGATAGCAAGCATACACATTTGTTGATTTGATTCTATCTGTGCTAGACTGCATGGAATTAATATGTTGAATAGGGTTGTCAATCAAAAAGTGTGAGAAATAATTTCCATTCATATGACTCCAATCAACAATCAATATTATCGAGAATTAGAACACATTTTTATGTCTGTCTGTGAACTTTTGACCTGGAACCTGAGCATATTTACATACATAATGGATATAATTCAAATGAAATAATCCAATCAATCAAGAAAAATGTGTTATTGTATGTTTACAATTTAAAAATTAAATTTCTAGCTATTGTCTGATGAATTATGATAATTCGGATTATCCGATTCAAATGGTGTCGTGAAAGACACGCGAGTTCAATGTGCCATTTTAATAAAGAAGTTATAATAATTTGCAGACAGAAGGTAGACAATTTATGAGTTTTAATTTTTGCATCAATCATATAGATGGTTTAGAAACAGAACGATTGAACCTAATTCTAAGAATAAAATATTTAGGAATCAATAAAAATTATTTTGAAAGTATGTATAAGTTATATTGGTATTGTCTATTCAGAATATTCTTTAGATATGTAAAGTGGCAACCCGCTAAGTTTTGTGATCATAAGCGTTAACTAATAATATTATTATTAATAAGTTGTTCATGGGTCTATTTAGCTGTTGTATTTTTTTTGCGAAATATTTCATTATTCTGTTTTTAGGCATATTTTAGATTTTTTGAATAATATATTTTTTAGATAAATATTAGTATACCTGTTAGGAAACCGAAACTGATTACCTGTATATAATAGAGATCTCATTAAATTCTTCAAAAGTTGACATACCTGCAAATAAAAAAGACAACGATGGATTAATTTAAAAACTATTTATAATTTTGAATCTACATATTGAATTGATTCAGTAAAAAACAAAGAGGTGTTCTTACAATTTAATTTAAATGTTCTGTCGGTTAATCCTCTTTTAAATATATCTATGTAATGAAAAATTAAATTTATATCTGTTGGTTTCGAACATTTTGAGATGGCTGCTTTTACCTCCCCCCCGCTCAATTTCATCAACTCAGCGAAAGAGGAGACCAATGTACTTGCTTAATTCAATTGATATAATCTTCATTAAAGTTCAGCCAACCAAATAACTTCGAAGCAATTCTTCTAGTTGTAAGCATTCACTGTTACCGAAATCCACCCAATTTCATCCAAAATTAAATTCCCTGTAAATATGCTTAATTTAATGTAATTACGACGACACCTTTTAGTACTTTTCAATTCATCCACTCGAACCGATTAAATTTGATTCAATTTTCTTATCCAAGGTTTACATCCTTACACTGACTCATAGATAGGAAAATACGGATATACAACATCGTACATACTCGTACATGATGTACTGACTCTCTTGAACGCGCGATGTGTATAAAAATGGTTACGATTGAAATTTATTCGTTCGACGCTTTCGTCCTTTGAAAGTGGGAAAATTTATTTAAAATCGATTTCGCTTCACTTTTTTTCCTGAGAGCACTTCAAGAGCTAGTCGCTAAATGTCAGTTTGTGTCGTATTGAATTTCTTCGGCATTACTACCATAGTATACGCCATGGCCATCATGGATATGGGTGACTTGGTGAAAAGCGTATAAAAATATCCTGAATGCCAAGTGTGAAAATACGAGTACCTTACCTACATACATACTATACACTTCGATTACATAAAGGAAATTAACACCGCTGAAAGATTTCTAAAGGCTTTATGCGATAACTCGGGCGGTGGTTTAGTGGGATGTGGATACGGAAAAATATCAGTACAAGGAAATGCGATCTGAACATAGCTTTTTTTTATACTATATGTAAAATTATATTCGTTTCATGGCCCACATGTCCTTCGAATCTTTTCTACGTGGTGGATAGGCTAAATTTGGTTTGGTAGATTTATAAAAAATCGATAAGATTCTCGTGTCTCATTATTTATAATGCATAGTATTAAGTTCAATATTGTAATGAACTGTGGCGTTTTCC
The DNA here is from genome assembly GCA_949715475.1 of Microchrysa polita. NCBI lineage: Eukaryota > Metazoa > Arthropoda > Insecta > Diptera > Stratiomyidae > Microchrysa > Microchrysa polita. The sequence continues at coordinate 29,032,720 of OX454415.1, read as the reverse complement.
TTGAATCGCCCTTAAAAATTATTTTAATGCGAATCAAATAATTTCAATATTCTGCGTAATATAGAAGGTATAGATTTCGATATCGATCAATTAGGATCTGATAACGTATTTTCTATATCAATATCCATAGAGTAACCATTATCCGATCATGGACGCATATAGGTTTTTGAAATTCAAATAATTTCTACAGGCGGAACCTGACAGTTTTAAGCACGTCATGCTAAACAACTGTTTGCCACTAAAAAAAAGTTCGAATAAGGATTTAAAAAAACTCCTCTGTGAATAATTGCATGCCAAAGAATGGATGGTGCTTATTTTCACCACTAAATACGAATCCCATTCCAATAATCCGGTGATAACTGTTGGCATTCCTATCGAATATTCTCGTTATGGTCTGCGATTTTCGGAGGCTTCTTGGCATTAACCAGCTATTTTAAGAAGCCCAATGAAAGAAGTCTGTGATGACGATGTCAAATCGTTTAAACAACCAGGAAACGCTTCCTTCACAATATCCATTGTGGCTTGCACGCTCTTGCAGAGTAAAGCGCTCCACTGCTTGTATACAGTAGAGCGGCGATTATCCGAACGCCGATTTATCCGTACATTCAGCTTTTATCCAATGATATGCCTCGAATCAAATGAAAAAATCAAGGGTCTTTAAAAAGCAACATATCTTCAGCAGCACTCAATTGCTTCGAATTTCCACGCATATTTCCAGGTTTTCGCTTATACAATACTACCTTTTACGCAATCCTCCAATTGTTCTATGGAAACTCGATTAAACGAACTTTCGGTTATCCGAACGACCGACCCCTTGTCGACATTAGTTCGGATAATCGACGCTCGACTGTATTTGTATTCTGTAGCTCTTGAGTTTACAAATATACATACAGTCAAATTTCCCCTTTTCTTAGATATTCACGAGGAAGTTTAATTTATGTCGCGGTTTATAATCGTGCATTTTTTTTAATTTCATTTTAATTTAATTTTCTCATAAAGTATGAAACTTACAACTATGAAAGTTATATCTACAGAAAGTGCATTTAATGGCAATTCAAAAGACTATGATTTTTATCTGAAGTACCGTTAACTCATGCAACAAACAAAATGCCTGTTTTGATTAGAGTTCGCGCTTACCGTGTGGCCCGGTTTCATTGAAGCTCAGTGTGGTTTAGACAAATTTTTTTTCCTAATATTACAATTTACGAAAAAATGTGTGCTCTTTCCTGTCGTAGTTTTGTTTATTTATTATTATTATATCCATTAATTTAATTGGAAGTCTCAAGTTTATAATGAAAAACGGTTATTAGGTTAAAGTTATTTTGGGAAAGTGCATGGGAATGGAATGCCTAAACAGTTATATGCGAACCGGTCGAAACTAGACATTTACTTTGAATGGATTCGCAGAGAGTAGGGGTTGGTTACGTTATCCCGACCATCATATTCCCATTTTTTAAAATCCCGACATTCATTACCCCGCCATTTCAATATCCCGCCAGTTAAAAGTCACGCTTAATTGAAATCCCGTCTAATCAAAATCCCGCCATTTCAATAACCTGCTAATTCAAAATACCGCTCTTTAATATTCACCACAGTAACTAGAGGGTCAGGGTAAATTTGTCCATTTGTGATTCTGGCATTCTGGAGGTCAAAGGCATTCAGGAGGAGGGGGCGGAGTGAAACGCAGGAGAAAATGATCTGCTTTGAATATGCTCTGTTGGTAAATTTTACTTCAATTGTTGTTTTTGCATCGAAGGTATAAGTCCTTCAGGAAGATGGGGCGGCGCTGCGGAGGAATTTACTGAAATATGGTAAGCCGATCAAGAGTTATGGGCAAAATCGGAAGTGAATGACTTTTTTCCGTCCAATTTTTCGAATGTTACATGAACTATTCGGGGCCGCTACATTAAAGGAGTCGAGGGTAGGTGGTGATAATTTACTGAAGTACGGTAATTCAAGCAATAGATATGAACAAAAAATAGAGAAAATGAACTGCCAAAATTTTCTCCTAATTGCAGTATTTTGCTATTTAGCGTGGAAGTCATTCAGCTGCTGAAGAGGGTAGAAAGTCATTCAGGCGGGAGATCCAATTTACTAAATACCGTTAATCTGTTCCAAAGTATATGCTAAAATAGACTACATCCATAAATTTACTTGCATCCATAAATTTACTTTTGCAGTTCAGAGGGGTGACCAATTTCGCGGGTCCAATTTACCAAAATGCGCTAACCCATTAAGGATACGTGGCAAGCTTATGTGTTGATTGTGAATTTTGTGGATGTTTGAAAACTTATTCTACACTATTCGGCGTAGAGACCAATCTGGTGGAGCAAATTTACTGAAATCCGCTATTCAGTTTCAATAGTTATTGTGTCATTCGGAAAATCAGAATGCTGTGCAAAATATTTGTTTTCGTAATTGTGCATATTTCAATAGTTATTCTGCTGTTCGAGGTATGGAGAAAAATCCGGTGAGTCTTACTGAAATCTGTTTATCTGGTTAGGAGGTAAATTCAAAATTATTTAAAAAAATAACTTTCTCACAATTTTGCTCATTGTGAATTTTTTTGCATGTTTCAATGGATAGTTATTCTACCAATCTGGATAGAGACCTGTGATATTTGTAGTTAAGTTTATTGAAATCGTTTAGGAAATTCAGAGAAAAGTATGTGAAAAAGAACTGTCCGCATAATGATTGCTCATTGTGAATTTTCCGTAGTTTATTCTGCTTTTTCAAGTTGAAACCGATTCGGAAGGAAAATTTCAATCAATCATAATTTTTATGCATGCTTCAATACCTTTTCTGCTACTCGGAGTGTGGTCCAATCCGGTGGTGCAAATTTAATGAAATTCGCTAATTTGTTCAGGAGATACAGACAAAAATTTTGGAAACTCTGTCTATATTTTTTTCATTGTGTTTTTTTTTAACATGTTCCAATAGTTCTCCTCCATGAACCTATTCCGGAGAAAATCTTTCAAAACGCTGCTAAGACGTTTAAGAAATATTTACAAAAGTATTTAAAAAAAACTTATTGTGAATATTGATACTAATAATTTCCATTAAAAAAAACTCATTGTGAATATAGATACTCATAAATTTAAGAATGTTTCAATAGTTATATTACTATTCCGGTCGGAGCCTAGTGTAATTCAATCGGATGGAGTCAATTTACTGAAATCCGGTAATTCGTACACGAAATACAGAAAGAAATATGTATGTGGAAACGAATTTTCTTTACAATTTTGTTGAATGTAAATTTTTAATATGTTTCAATTGTTTTTCTATTAGTCCGCTGAAAAATTTAAGAAATACAGGCAGCAGTATACGAATAGGACCCATTGTGAATATTTGCTCCCTACAGCTGCAATATCAGAACTAATCCACCAGTTGAATTATAAATGGTGTAACTAAAACAATTTTCTTTTATAGATGTTCATGCTAAATTTAGGTAGGTACAGCAATCGTGCCTAATATCAAATTTATTAAATTAACAAATCATATCCACACACACCACAATTTCCTAGTCATCTTTATAATTTCGATAAACCAAAACGTCAATACTGATTATACGAGTACAGTATACCACCGTAGTTGCGTGTCACAAACAAACACTTTACCACAAATATAATTATTTCCACATAAATTCCATTAAATGAAAATGGATGATGATTGTAGATGAGTTTGAATAGTATACGCGAGTATAATATGGTCAGTGACTCGCTATACATACTTGGTTCCAGTAGCGGTTACCGTAAACCACTTTCAGCGTACATTCATAACCAGGAAAGCTAATTTTTCACGCATGAGATAACATCTCACATAGATAACCATCGTGCGTACAAATTACAAGTACCAATATTATTATTAACAACAATAGTTAACGACACATTCCTTTTGATGGAAGACACCACAGAAGACAGACATCTTCCACTTACTTTCAAGAAAGTCAATCTTACCCGTCAAAGCAACGATACATCTTGAATAGCAAGAAGTAAGGCCTAAAAATGCGAACAACATTTTTTTTTCATTTCTTTTTTTTCTGCTGCCTGGAAGCTGGCGCTTCATAATTATGAAAAAAAGTGCCAATCATTTATTAGTCAAACCAGACTCTCAATATTGCAAGACTATGGTTCATGCTTCATACACAAGTACGCGTATTTATTATTCCTATTGCTGACTATTTTCGGGAATGGAAACTGAAGTTGGCTAGTTGATGAGCTTAGTGGGATATAGGTTAAATACGTCAATAAAAAATACCGGCGTACAGAGGGCTGCGCCCGCAATACGAGGGTTTTTTAGAATTTTGATGCATAGTGAATATTTTTTGTACATATATTTTATAAACAATAGATAAGAATTGTGCACAGCATTAATGGAATGCTTCCTGTAAATCTATTTTTGGATTGGTCTAAATAAACGCGTTCCAGAATGAAAGGCTAGCGCCTTTCATTCTGTTCCACCTTTAATTAGACCAATCCAAAAATAGATTTACTATTTACTCATTTTGTATAAAAGTAGGTACTCCAAGGCATTTTTCGATTTAGATTTCTGATGGCCTTTGAGCAAAAAGAAACTCAGGCAAACGTAAGACCGGCTTGGCTTTATATATGAACTGAATTATTGGCTGTAAAACTACTGTTACTCTTTTTTTAATCAAGGAAAAGCAACTTATATGAAATGATTCCATTGTGTCCCCTGAAATAAGAGCCCATGCAAGCTTTCCTATGAGTAATGAACAAGTATACTTTTGCAGCTATTCAGGGACACCCTTGCATTGTGAAAGGCCCTTACTAAATACTAACTTGGCTATATTTCCGGTTTGGATACAGATATTCGAATGTAAATTCGTAGACATATTCCCTATGTAATTTTCTAAAAATCCCTAGCAGAATTTTCATATTTGGAAACCTGAAAGGGGCTACACACGATCAAATTCAAATTTTACAAATTTACTGTTATTTACTTTTCCTTAGCAAAAGTCAACAGTCTTAATATTTAACGTATATAAAGCCATACTGACTAATCTTTGTGCAAAGTTTCATATCGATCCCTATAACGGTTTAGAAAAACGGAGGTCGAAAAGGAAGTTTAACTTTGAACGCCAATAACTTTTTTACCGTTACTCGAAACTGGAAAATTTTAACTGATGTGAGATGTACTCGTTTAGTTCTTTGATTTAAATACTCATATGTCAATCTCCGATAAAAACTAAAAAAGTCGACTTTTTTCAAACGTTCGGGACACCCTGTTATCTTCTTCCCACCAACTTCTAAGGTATATGTGCCAAAGACTGTAACCATTCTACACATTCCTACCAAATTTCATGACAATTGGTTGAGCCGTTCGCGAGTTATTTAGTGAACAGACGGACGGACAGACGGACAGACGGACAGACGGACGGACAGACAAAATCGATTTCATAAGGGTTTTTTGAAAAAAATAATTTTCTAAAAAACCCTAAAAACGAAACCGAGGCTAATTCGGGCGCGGCCGAAATTTGGATACCCTTCGCTCTTCTTGGCCTAAAAGTTTTTTTCGGGCGTACCTAGGACTTGTATTTAACTCCCCCCCCCCCACATTCTTTTCCTTCCGTCTTCACAAAAGTTCCGTTTCGTCGACAAAAAAATATTTCTGTGGGGTTTGGTTGGAATAAGTGGGCTAGGGTTGCCACCTGCTCGGGCCTCGCCCGGCAGTGACGGACCTAGAAGGTGCGGCCGGGACGCCGGGTTCAGGAAAATTTTGCCGGGACGCGCTCTTTGGTGTAGAAAAATGTAGTCCTCCTGAAAAGTCAGTATGTACTATAAATTAAAATTTAATTGACAGTTTAGTTTTTCTACATTTTTTTTCATGGGGACGTCGCTGCAACTGAAATATGTAGCCAAGCTTTTCTTAAAAATATTCACCCTTATGACGATCGTGAGTTTGATTTAGTTTCCCAATGTCTGCTTTTCAAGAGTTCCTACAGTCTATTCTGCGATAGGTGGCGGCTTAAATGTTTACTCGCAATTAAAAAAAAACATTACTTCTGTGGATGTATGTCCCTAGGTATGGTGGTCTTACCATATTCAGTGGAAACTAAAAATCTCGTCACACGTCTAGTGTTACTCTGCATCGCTGCAAACTTAAGTTATCAAAGGTCACTGAAATTGCTATGCACGTAATATTGGCGTTTAAGCAAAAAAAAAATATTTAAATTTGAAATTAGAGCTTGATTGCTTTGGAATGGCTGTGCCTCACAAGATTGCACGACTCCTGCTTTTGACTTGATCGAATCTTTATCGAAAACACTGCTGCTCTAATTTATCTTCGTAGACGAATGTCGGCCCCACACTTATCAGGGTTTGCCAAACCGTCATGTAAAAAAGCTCAAAATTGTGAACAACACACGACTGGGAGGGATAGAGGCAATAGAGTAATTCAACGGACGTTACCTTTTCGTTGACTCCCCTCTGTTCCTTCCATGCGAGTGTTGTACACAACTTTGATCTTTTACACCGCGCGGTTCGGCGAACCCCGATCCGTGTGGGCCGGCTTAAGATCAGATGACCGTGGAGTTATATTTAGGCAATAAATTCCTACCAGCTCAGAATGAAAAATAGGCAGTCTCTTTCAACCAAATAATGTTTATAATTTGGTAAGTTTTTGCTGAATGTATTGGGTTCATTCGCAGGATATCAATTGCAATGGATACTTATTGACAGCCGGAATACAAAGTAATCGAGGGAAGTGGTGCAGCGAATGGAATGAGTAGGCAAGACTCCACCGATTACGAATCGGTCCAAAATAATGCGGATGCGCTATTTCGGTAATAATCCAACTCTCACTCATTCAAAGGAGTTGTTGATTGCCCTCACCCTTCCTTCGCACGACAATTAGCAGTGCTAATAATCACTCTATAGAGCCGGAATATTAGACTCATTTTTGAATCGATAGTGTGTACGTGTCCTACCAAACTTTCCTCTACCATTATAGAAAAATCCTTCAAAGGATTTATTAATTTATCAATCGAAAAGGCTGATCTGATCAATTAAGCTTTTATTTCATAGGGCTGTCTTAGCTTCTTAGCAACTGCGCCTCAAAAATTCAATACATACTCGCAAAGAATTTTTTGAACACAGGGAGGAGAGGGGGTCCCCTCCCTTTTGCAGGTGCCGGGCGAGGGTCGTGGTCGAGGTGGTAACCCTAAAGTGGGCAAAGAAAAATATTTACTTAGAAAATGTTATTGGGGGATGAGGGACCATGGCCCCATAGTATGATTCCATTTGTTTTGACCTTTTTGTTGTTTTGATAAAGACACATTAATTTGTAATTGTGAAATTTGTGTAAAAAATGTTTCATAGAAAAACCAAAACGGGGGTTGGTTTTGTATGGCAGCCCCATGACCCCATGTTCCGATTTGATCCATTCTTACATATGTTTTGTGTTATCAATATAGATACATTTGTGTGAAATTTCGTTGAAATGGGTGCACAAATAAAAAAGTTTTTCTTAGAAGAACCTAATTTGGGGAGTTGGGTTTGTATGGCAGCCCCATGACCCCATTTTCCGATTTGATCCATTCTTACATATGTTTTGTGTCATCAATATAAACACATTTGTGTGAAATTTGGTTGAAATTGGTACACATATAAAAAAGTTTTTCTTAGAAGAACTTAAATTGGGGGGATATACATATTTGTATGGCAGCCCCATGATGCAGTGGTCCAATTTCGACGATTCAAACATACAAAGAGCCTGCAACAATAATAAGCACGTGTGCAAAATTTCAGCTTGCTAGCTTCAATACTCGCCGAGTAAAACGCGTCGCAACAGACAGACAGACAGACGGACATCGCCTAATCGACTCCCCAAGTCATACTGATCATATATGTATACTTTTTATATGGTCGGAGATGCTTCCTTCAATGCGTTACAAACTTCAAGACAAAGTTAATATACCCTTTCACTCTATGAGCGAAGGGTATAAAAATATTCAGAGTGTATTTGTTCTGTAATTTGAACTGTTGATATATATTCATCTTTGGCACGTAGTTAATATCGTTATGTAATTTGGTACAACAAGCGATATAGTGATGCCGTGATGGCAAAACATTTCTGAATAATAAATTTTTTTTGTTAGTAGGAACCTGTTGTTTGTTTTTGAGATGCAACTGGAACAGTATTTTCCCCTGAAACTTTGGGCTCCAAATTACCTGCATGCTCAAAGGATTGTCAACATTTCGTTTAATATAAACGTCCCTTTACTGCATACAGTCGAGAACGGATAAGTGCAATCGTTTCCCGGAGGAAGAAAAATTGCTCTTATCTGTTTTCGGGCAGATTCAGGAAAAAGAAAATAATTTCAGCATGCAGAGGCGTACACAGAAAAATATTTTGGGAGGGGTTTGGGACAAAAGGTTGACAATGGTACAGCGCGAGTGAATATACGAGTAGCTATATAGCTGCTAAAACCGAACATTTCACTGAGATGGTCAAAGAAAACTAGAAAATTTATTGAAGAGGTTTAAAGATAATGAAATCAGAATTAACTAACTCATTGGTACTCGTTTTTCTAAAAAATTGTATTTTCCTTGATTTTGCCTATAGTTTTTCGATAGTTAAAAAGCGAAAATTTTAAGCAATTTGCATATCAGCAACTTACAAAATCCAAGCAGTAAGATAGCCTTGATCCGGTTTCTTCAAAATTACAAACGAGTTCTAAGAAGATATTTGCAACCTTAAACTTTTTCAATTAAACTTTTAGTGATAGACTTTTGTAATATTTGATTGCTATATGTTTACCACCGCTTCAATCCACTCCTTAAATTATGTTGCACGGCTGAAGAACTTAAGTAACTGAGTCTTCCCGACCGAATCCTAGAAGTTAGTTGAAAAATTGTCAAACATAAATACCATTTTTGATTTTACCAGTGCCAATTATTCCACTTTTCAGAGAGACTACATTCAAATCTGAGCTGAGTCACAAATTATCAACTTCAAAATTTCTGGTTCTAGAAGATTATTCAGAATAGCAGAAAACTTATTCCTGTGATGTCCCGAGCTCGTTATTAATTCAGAATGCTTCAGAAACGGCTTGCACTTGGATGAGTGCAGAATGTTCTTAATTGCATGACGGTTAAAGCTGCGGTGGTGCCTAATAAACTCCTTTTCTATTATTAATCAAACATTTTCGGAGGGGGTTTGATCCCCCAAAACCCCTACAAAGGATCGCCACTGTCAGCATGGATATACACCCAGAGAAAAACATCCCATAACCTGTTAATGGGACTCCTATTAAATTTTCGCCTCGGCTATTTTAAACAAGTTAATAGTTTTATCCTATTAGTTTAATTAGATTATAAACCATTGAATTTCTAATAGGACGTACATTTTAGACTAATGGGATTATCTAATAAGATTGATTCAGATTTACATTGTTAGTTGCCAATATTTTAAAACGTATGCTTATGCATTATGACTAGAGGTACGGATAATTCGCAAAATAATGAAATTTATCATAAAAAATTTCTGAATATTGGAAATTTTGCAAAAATAATGCAAAAATAAATCTGATATGGAATTTATTTTCTCTTATCACCCTTAACTGAAATTTTGAAAGAAAATTAACTTTTCGTGGAAAAAGTACAAATGGGTGGATTTCGCATTTATTTTTTAAAACAGCAATTTTCGCTGAAATTCGCAACTATTTCGTAAATTTGAAATAGATACGAATTCGGGACTTAATTATGATTTTCATATTGTATTTATATACAATTTTATATGTACAGTGATGGAAAAAAATATGTCCTGTTATTGAGGTAACGGTATTTTCAAAAGGGACATCCTATAAAATTTATAGGAAATAACTATTGTCCCAATAAGGAAAAAATACTGTTTTAATAGGATGCCCCATTATTAATATAAGATAAACTATAATTTCAATGGGAAAATCATATTAATTTAATGGGATGTCCTTTTATTGAGGCAATAGGATAACATGATTGCATTAATAGGATATCGTATAACATTAATAGTATAATATCACATTGATTTAATAGTTCGATCTAATTATTTTAATGATGTTCCATGCCATTGAATTAATGGTACCCTATTAACCCAATAATAGGATTTTCCCATTGACTAAATCTAATGGGATAAAATCGCCAATTCCTATTGGTTTAATGGGATTTTTTTTCTCAGTGTACCAAGTTTGTTCTAGGCTGAGTTATCATTTAGTGAATTGACATTGGAATGCTCTTGCTCTTTGTCAATTCCTCATAGAAGTTCAGATGAGTGCGCAGATCGTCGCACATAATCAGAAGTTCTCGGGGATAACATCGTCTAGAAACATTATAAAGCACCGATAAATTCACCCTTTTAGATTAAAACCTTTCCATAGATATAAAGCAAAAAAACACATGAAACAATGGACCTCTCACAGTCCTCAAATGAACAATACAGAAAATCTGCAACACATGGCTAGATAGAGATTACCTGTTAATATCGAACATTGCAGACCAATAGCCAAACATACGTATATGTAGAAGAACTTAATTGTGACTTGGAATAAAATTATATTAGACCACAAGTACATGTATCAGTATATTCTTTGAGCAAACACATCGCACCAGCTATTGCTTTAGGAGGGAAATTTTGATGATGTCTTTTCAATAATGTTACCCTGAAACGATTCTATTTATGCAAAACTTTTTTTTTGCGAGTAGCAGTTTCTCAGTTACGTCACAGCGTCAAAGTTTGACTTTTCTATGAGGTTTATTCAGTAATTTAATTGGAAAAGAAGGATATTTCGTGATTTAGTAAAATAGATTAATATACAATAAAATTCCGTGCCACGAGAATAGTGAATTTTGCTAATTGTCTATTGTCCAAAGTTTGTATATTAAATGACAAAATATATTAAAGAAGAAAAATAATTCAACTTTATAGGCAAGCAATGTTATAAATCAAAACGTAGTTTTCATTAGGATATACAGTCAAACCTGTTTAATCGGACCACTGACGGGACCGATCAAATTTGGTCCGATTAGCAGGTGGTCCGATTACTAAGGGATGCCAGGAAAGTACAAAAAATTAAGGAAATAATTTTTAAACGTTATTCATGAACATTGGACTTATGTACAAAGGTCACCCTATGCAATTAATGGTTGCAACCGCTAACACCGTAGCTACTTTGTGATTTTTTTAACCAGCTTCCTTATTATAAATTCTCCCCACACTCAGTTCTACCAAAATCTTGAATATTCTTCAATATTTTACAAAGCATTTCTATAATCAAAGTCATGGTTAAGGGCTCAATCAATCCTTCTTTTAACTTCACTTGCATCTTCTTGTCGCAGAAACTCCAGAATTGTCTCACCACTTCATCCACCCAACACTAATGCAATGGTTGATTCTGTCTACGAAATTTCCCGTGGTCATGGGAAATAATATAACTCATTGTAATCGGAATTGAAGTAAATGTAGTAACGAAATTTCTAAGATTTTTTTCAGTCAACAAAATGTCTTGCCACGTTGTCTGTCTATTGGTCCGTTTGGTGAAATTTCCTCGTACTGCTCAAGTAAGTAATCAATTTGAAGTTTTGGTCCGATTTTGGAGATTTATACAGTGGTTGGTCCGATTGTGGAGGTACGTCTAGTACTGATCTACCCAATTGGAGTCACCGATCGTGGTCCATGGTCCGATTAAGAGGTGGTCCGTTTATAAAGGTTATTTTATATGAAAAACCAAATAAAATTGACCAAGGGTGGTCCAATTAGAAGGTGGTCCGATTATAGAGTGGTCCGATTAACATAAGGTTTGACTGTAATTGATTTAATTAATTTAATTAAGTCAATGAAATGTCAACATCAAATGATGATGATCAAAATTTGATGCAACAGATACCGAAATCTGAAGAAATCAATCTATTCAAAATACAATTTTTGCTTAATCTTTAACAATATTTGTGAAAAAAATAAGCAAAAAATACGCTTTACCACTCTTTCTTGTACTTTTTTACGTCACTCGTTGGAATTTATTCTAGGTAAGGAAACCAATACTCCTTTGTGTCAATAAATGCCTCTCCCATCATATTTCATCCAGCCGATGGGAAACAGTATCTGCGCGTTTCGCTTTCAATTTCCTTGTTAAATTTACAATGGTCCCCTTTTTTGTGTCAGTTTAGCACCTTGAGAAAAAAATCGCATCAATACTCGTGAGAAAAAAATACAAACGTATTCTTAAGTGCAGAGTACACGACATCGAAAATCGTAACTTGCACCTATCCGTTGCCGTTAACGTGTGCGTATGCTTCGCAATCAAACGAAATTTGCACTTATGTCTTCTGCACTTATCGAAACAATTTTGTATGAAAATCATGTGAAAAATCATGGCGCTTTCAAAAATGGATGTTTTGCACTTAATCGTTGTGCAGTTAAGCGTTCTCGACTGTAGAACGACCTACTTTATGATACTATGGGTCTCTTTAATGATTGTCGTCATATGCTGACCAGGAAATAAATCTGAAAAAACCTCTTGAAGGAAACCTGACGATTTTTAAAACCTCGTTAAAAATCGGAAATTCATGCCACACAATTTTTGTCTTTTTGCCACTAAAACACTCAGGAAAGTTGCGGAATTTAGTTTACATTCTTTCAAAAAATACAGCCTAGCAAAAAAAAATGCTGTAGCATGAATTTTCGCCACCCTGTAGTTTTACTATAAAATTCCTATTTCATTGCACACTCCTTCAAATATAAAACATTTTATCACACATGTGACGGTAGGCAGAGTTAAACGGCATCTGTTCAGTTAATTTTTTATTGTTGTGATGGCTTTATGACTAATCGACATTTAATTGTTAGCTGATGATTTACCAGATGATTATAAATGAGTACACGCAGACCACATACGAAAGAAAAAAATTAAAAAACTTGTCAATAGATATTTAGGCTGATGTCATTCAATAAATGCTGACTTATAGATTCTTGTAAAAAAATTTTTTTTTTTACCACTCCTTCTTTCTTTGGAGGTAATGAATACCACACAAATCGCTGATAGAGTCAAAATTAAATTTGCTTTTATACAATTACAATGGGTGTACAATTATAGTTAACAAAGATTCCCTTTCACCATATTAATGAAAATGTAGTGGATTGAGAAATATTTATTACATGAAAGAATCGATAAAAGACATTATTGCGGATTGCGGAACCAATTTGAATTAATGATGCTACCGCGACATTCATTTATTTATTATTAATGGATAGAAATCCTATTGTGGGAAACGTTAGTATATGTTCTCACTAATGGAAATTTAAATTAACGTATATGCTTCATTACATAGTTACAGCGAAAGGAAGTAAATCTTGATAAGGGCTAGATAGGTGTAGAATGAAAAAATTAGACACATTTGAATAGAAATATTATTGCATGTTCGGTGAGATCAGAGCCCAAGACGCTTCTATGTTGATAGCACAGAAAACAATGTAAATGCAACTAGAACAGTGGTCGGCAAACTTTATAGACAGAACAGAAGAGACAAACTTTCGAATTCATCCATCAGTGATCATTTAACGGGCAAATCGGTCATTTCATAAAGGTACGAATTACCTGGGAAAAGCTAGAGCTCGTAATTTGTGGTGAAACTTCATTTTGTGCAGCAATGCAGACAAGAATTGGAGTAAAACTTACATATAGCGATAAATTCTAATACACATTATCAATTAAGATGAAACGAATCATTAAATACAAGAGATTACATCACCACCTATACTTCACTTTAGCAGGAGAATGACAACCAACCAACGCACAGAACCCGTCAACATGACGTGTTACACAAACTAAGGATCCGATGTTAAGCATGCAACTCTTTCTCTTATTGACTCCTGACCCAGCGTATTTCTTTTCTTTTTTTTTGTTGAAAAAATTGAAACATATTCAATGGCGTCTGTACGGATTGTCAAGCCATTATAAGGGAATTTTTCTCGTTTAAAATTGTACCTTTAATGGGTAACGAACGCAACGGTATCTCCCAGTTCCTCGGCCCTGGTAATTTAGATTTCGCTTTACTAGATCAAAGGTATCGTGAGAAACGAAACAGATGGCTAAGGATGCATCTCGCCATTTCAGAGAGGAAAACCCTTTTGCGGTTTTTTTTCGGCAAAAGCGAATCGGGCACAACCAATGTATTACAGCGCAGAAACCAGATTTGCGCCAATGTAATCGACCGGAACGCGAAATTGGATAACAAAATTTTAACTATATCAGGACGTCTGTAGCATATGTATTTTATAGATTTTTAAGATATGCAGTAGAGCAGACGTGTCAAACTCAAGGCCCGCGGGTTCTATGCGGCCCACCTCGCAGTTCTGTGCGGCCCGCGGCCATGTCGAAGCAGAACAATGTGTATCATCACAAAAAATGTGAAATTGGTAAGGTGAACAAATTCGGCCGTTGAACTCAAGCCCACAAAAATTACTAGGACCCGTCAGTAGCTTATGCAAGATTATTGTTTTAGGATTTTTTCCCCAAATACTACGAACAATTTGCTGCTGGTTTTTTTGGTTTTATAAGACAGCCTATCTTTTTTGTACAGGAAAATACTAAGCCTCTTAATGAAACTGTTCTGTCCCGAAGTGCAGTTTTTAAAAAATTTCTTGGCAATCGAACATGAATTGAATTGAAATTACGGAAATCTTGGAACTAGTGACTAAATCACATGATTGTGAAATTACAACATAAGAAATACAGCCCAAGTGCCTGATTTTTAGACCTACACTTATCAACCTGAATTGGTGCATAAATTTGTTTAAAACCATATCACAAACAACTTTTTGTCTCTTTTAGCCATTTTTCTGTTGAAATTAATTTAATCTGACTATTTTGCCTCAGAATGTTATTTTGGGCGACATGGATGACCGGTGCTACAATTTTTTTTATCATCTGTCCAAAATTTGGCGCAAATCGTGTAATTAGCAAAAAGTGTTTACTTGAAGATAATTTTCACGTTTTCGTATTTCTTGTCATAATTTTTTAATGTTCTTGAAGTATATTTTCGAAAGGTTGAAGTTCTCATGATAATCCCGAAGCCGCTATGGTGTGTTGGATTTACAATTATATAAACCTAGTAGTTCACCTTCTACGCTTACTATTGACTTATATTCATAATTAATTAAAATATGTCATACGTTGTAAAATATTCATATCGTTAACATCAATTCGGTTATTATAAAATATATTGTTATCTACGTTTAACCGTGTGTATTCTTCACTGCATTTACCTGACCTAATATGGTGATCCAGACTTTCTGCCATATTTTAAAAGTAATATTCTGTAATCAACTTTCGTAATACGATTACATAAAAGTTTTTGAAATTTTCCTCCTGCGGCCACCCAAACTTGATCAGAGATCATAGTTAAATCGGGGAACCTATAGCCAAATCGCGATATTAGCATGTCCGTTACCAGATTAAGAGTGACTGTTATCGCTCTGGCAGTGCGAACTAACTTATTTTGGCTTTAACCCTAACCCTCTTGTTTCAAGTTCGAGCTCTCATTGCCTGCTGAATCAATGTAATTCACCAAAATTTTAGACTTTATCTTCCAGAAATCGAATTCGGGCAATGCAATAATAATTACGTGCTATATTTTGTCCTCTATTTGAAAATTTGTTGGCCATTTAGTAAGAATTATGGAGCATGCATTATACAATCCTTAATTCTGGAGAAGAGGAACTAAATTTTCAATTGGAGGACGAAATTACTACAAAATTCTGCGATGAAATACTTTTTTTAACATGAACTTTATTATTAAAAAACTCAGCGAATTGTCCCACTTTGCTTTTCGAAAGTGGGGTAGGGGAGGGGCTATCATCATTGACGTAAAATTTAGGCCACTTTTACTTAACCCACCACCTCGGAAATGAGCGCTATGATTGTAAAATGTTTTTTTGTGTACCAGTTTGTTTCCTGTTTATTCGAGTGCTAATCAAAAAGCCGCCCCTAAAATTAGGCGCTCCTTTAGAGCGGGCGCTGGATGCTGATGTTAGTGAGAATATAATATTTTTAAAGATCAAATGGGCATTTTTAGCAAAATAATTGCAACATTAAAAATGTCACTAGGGATTTGGAGGTCTGTAAATTACAAAACGTTCAAGTTTAAATGGAAAGTGACTTTATTTGGCCAAGTGTGAATTCTATAGACCTCCAGACGCACAGATACACTTCAAGTGTCCCGATTATTTAGCCTAAAAAACCCTGGATTTTTATTTTTGAAAAAATATTCTCACTACTTGCCGTAAGGCCCTGGTGCAATTTTTTACAATAGAGTTTATTATTACTTGAACTTGGACGAAACAATAAATTTGATCTCTGGGTTTCCCAAGCAAGCTCATATTTCTCTCAAAGCCAAAACAGTTATTTTTGGGGTTGGACTTCAATTAATAGAGCATGCAAAAATACAATTTGATATATTAAGTATTGCAGTTACAGTACATACATGCAATATGACAGCAACGCTGGCGTTTTTTCTACTATTCTTTTATTGTATTATAACTTTAAAGTAACGTGACTTTGTTTTTTTTTTTTATTTTTTTCCAATAACGGACATCATATAAACGCTATCACTAGTTACAGGTTTGATGTTGAGTACTGGAACATCTTTTGTAACCCTTTTATAATTGTAGTTTGAAATCCATAAATGTGTCTCTTGAAAACTGTCTTCAGTATGGAATTATAAGGCAAATTAGTTGGATTTACTCGTTCCACTACGAATTGCTTGGATACCAACTGAACAGCTTGTGTACTGTAATGCGGTTGTGGGGAAAGGATTCGCGTATTTTTCAGCTAAATATTGAACCTTGCTAATAATCGTACGTTCAGTAGTTCCTAACACCGGTACATCGATTTAAAACCAATATTTTGAAGTAAAGATATATCGTTTATTTACTACGGACTGGTTCCTTTTTCTCCAATACCGCTAACAAGTACCGTTTTTTTTTCAAGATTTTAGCATAAGTTCCTTACCGGTTTTACCTTTTCAACACTAAATGAACTGAATGTCAGGTTCTTTTGTACGGCATTTTATAATGTCTTTTTCAAGTTTTACCTTATTTTGTTTTTGTGTTTATGCCAGTATTTATAAACGCCATCATTCATCTTTTTACAGACTTCTTTCGTTTATCCAGAAAGATACCCCAACATTCTCGGAAAAATACTCGTCCAATTGGCGTAGTAACACTAAGGAAATTTCAAATCCCTGATTCGGAATTTGACGCCACTTTCATGGCTAATAGTTTCTTCGGCGACCCTATGACTTGTTCCGATTCCGTCCATTTTTAAATAATTCTTGTTACTTGATTTTTGGTTGTGCGATTTCTGCGGTAGCTGCATAAACATCTGATTTCTTCCGTTTTATATAGCGTAGCATGTAGGATTCTATTTGTTTTTACATAAATTTTGTGGTTTCGATAGGGACACATTTAGGTATATGTAACGTTTGATTGGAATTTGTGCAGAAAGAAAACGGTTATCCTTCAGAATGAAATTAGGGGGAAGGGGATTGTATGAAAGCCCCATGACCCCATGATCCGATTCCTTTGTGTTTTTTTCCTGTTTTGTGGCATCAAGAAACACATTTGTATGAAATTTTGTTGAAATTGACGCACATATAAAAAAGTTTTTCTTAAGAAAAACCAAATTGGGGGCTGGGTTTATATGGGAGCCCCATGACCTGATGATTCGATGCCATCAATTTTTACATATGATTTGTGACATCAATGGAAATATATTTGTATGAGGTGTAATTGGAATTATTGCACAAACATTAATAAAGCTGTTTCTCGTTGGTTCCATCAAATGCGGGGAAAGAATGCAATCATAACTGGCCCAATCATTAAAAAAAAGGTATTGAAATAGCTAGGTTGCAATATTCCTGGCTTTGAAGCGAGCAATGAATGGCTGTAGCGGTGGCAACAAAATGAACATATCTTTTATCGAATATACGGGAAAAAAATCTTGCTTATAAGCCTGCAGCATCGGAGTGAACAACAACCGTTTTACCGTCAATCCTAAAACATTTTCCTGAGCATATATTTTTACTGCCGAAGAGACGGGTCTTTTATTCAAAGCCTTGCCATCAGGAACAATGGCGTGAGCGTGGTGAAAAAATTACTGGTTCGAAGTTCCGAAAAGATCGAATCACATTGTTACTGATTAGTAATATGGACGGGACAGAAAAATGTGTGTATTCGATACACACGTTTCCGGGGAAAATCGACTCTAATCCCATACTACTATCAAAAAAAAAATCATGGATGACTTCGGATTTATGGACAAAAATTCTACTGGACTTTCAGAAAAATATCAAATTAATAGACCCATAAATAAATAAATAACACTGCTGAGCGTGATGCTGATCTCATTACCTCAACAAAAAGCAGATAAGATCTTGGAAATAGGATGTCACTAACACATCCTGCGGCCTTAGTCCAATGTTGGATTGTCGCGCCTGTTATTTATTTATTTATTTATTTAATAGACCCACGATGCAAGATCGTTTTATTTGTTGACAATGCACCTTGTCGCCGGTATTACTTGGGCATTTCGTTGTAGCAAATAGAAATCCGCATATTGCCATCAAATACCACAAGTATCATGCAGCCACTAGAATGAATATTATCCGATACCTAAAGTGCACTATAGATCGGAAATTCTGAATTTGCAAATGCTAGCCATTGAGCAAGGAGAATCCATTACCGAATTGAAAACATCGAAGAAGAAGACGGCCTAAGGGAAATTGTAGAGTTGCCTATTGCGGAGGATGTATTGTGCTGGATTGCGATGTTGACATTGTGTATTATCAGGTGAAGATATTGCCAGAGAAATTTTAGATGATGACATGGGTGAATCAACAGAGGACGAAAACCCTGATATGGACCTAAATGATGTTTCCACGGCCAATTCCTTATTTCCAGAATGGAAGCACTTGAAGTTTTAAGAACCCTGACCATTTTGCGAGAACGGACTAGATATTGAAACTCAAGATGAAGTCGAGGAACATTTTTTGAAAACCACACCCGTGAATTATAAACAAAATAAAATTACCAATTTTTTCAAATAATTTGCTTTAAGCTAATTCTTTATGAACCTAATGGAATTTAAAGTGTTTCTTATTTATAAGGAATGAATGATTTTTCTAACAATACCTAGGCCGGGTTTCTGATAGCTCTTATTCAGTACCTTTCGGCTGATTAGTCTTATCGCGTAGAGAAGACATACACCATATTTAGAAAGCTTTCCATTGTATTGAATGGAATTTTTGTTTATTTTGCATAGCTACGCCATATTTTGCTTGTTTAAGCCATCATCTTAGATTGAGAAAATCATTGCGCACTTTCATCCAACAGCGTAAATAAGCAAAAGATAACATAACTATGCAAAATTAACAAAAAATCAATTCAATATAATGGAGAAGCTTTTTGAATATTGTGTGTGTCTTCTCTGGGCTATAAGACTAACCATTCTATAAGATCTACGAGAGAATGGGCCATAATAAAATAGATGTTCAACTAGTAAAACAGCTTTTATTTCACATTCCGATTGTTCCAAAACTTTTCGCAATTTAGATACAACACATATACAATATTTGCATCTAAGACACATATTTTGAGCTCCGGGCTAAAGGTTGTTTATTTAATTTATAATAATGGTTTGAAACTTACGAATGGTTTGAAACTTACGAACACACTATCAATGATAAAGTTAATTGGTTGCTTAATTTTGGTGTAAAAAGTTGAATTTGAAATTTTCTCTTCAAACGTTCAAGGTTTCTTTTTGTTAGAAAATTGTTGTACTTTCGAAAATTAATGTACATTTCGAGTTTTCGGATTTTACTAAAGTCGGAGGCTAGAAAATCGAAGTTTTTCAAAGAAAGGCATGTTTTTGACAAGGTTCGCAAAGAACTAAATTACTCTGTACTGGTAAAAGCTAACGAAAAAAATGACAACATTTCTCCAGTAACCAACTCTACAATCTACCATAGGTCTATGGCGAACTGTAATAGTAACGAAAATATGCAAATATCATGCCTCCTCAAAATTTAAAAATGCAATAGAAAACCATAACACATGAAAACTAAATCCGATTTACTGGTTCCCAAAACCACTCCATAACGTATAGGATTGATTAAGTTCGGTCCATACGATGTCAATCAATCATTTGCCTATTAACGATTCAACAAAGTATAGGTACCGGTACTGCATTCCAAATATGCAATGCATCCGATTTCACACTGTCATCAATTGAATTTATAACGAGTCCACAGTCACAGATGGGGTCTTCACAACATATCCATTTAAATTCCGCACTCGCTTTTTTGTCTGGAATTGATTTAAGAGTCTTTTGATATTCACTGCAACTACAACTATGTTAAATGATGTCGAATTTTCTACATTTATAAATATGGATGAAATTGTCAGTTTGGATTTTCATGAGGATGATTTTTAACTTTTTCACTTTTAATTTTCGTCTAACGCACGTATATGGGCAAAATTGTTGTATCGTTTGCCTACAGTTGTTCCTCAGTTGTTAAAACCCAGTTGTAAAGTAAAATGTGAATTTATTGGAAGGCCAAACTGCCGTGACCCAGATATATGTTGTGAATGTTACATACTGAAAAGTGTGAATGGTGTGTCTGGCCATAGTTGCAGGCAATCGTATGCATGCATGCGTGTGTGTTATAAAATACATAATGACTATAGCAATTAATTCAAACGCATATATTCAAAGCACGCATACAATGAGTTGTTTTGAAATAAATTTAAAGAAAAATTCAGAAAAATAAAGAAGCAGTTTTTTTTTTAATTTTCATTAACTTCTTCAAGACAATCTGATTCAAAAATTAAGACTCCGGTGTGAGAAGTTAACAATAATTGTCGAACAACTTTGAACGAATAAATCTTTAATAATCCTATTACAATCTATAAAGAACATCAAATGATAAATCGTCTAACGACAATTTTTTTTTTCAATGTAAAGAAGAAAATCTCATTATCCAAAAATAGCCTTTCGACACAAATTGAAAAAAAAAAGAAAGAAAAATTGTTAGTGCAGAGTAAATTGGCATAGCCATTATGCTGATAAGCTTTTCCAATGCCATCATACCAAAAGCCATCAGTATAATACTTCCAGGAAAATTCATCAAATCTCTATTCCAACGTTGTGGCAACCGAAATTATTAGATTTATGAAATTAATCCGAAGAAAAGCTTCTTAGCTTCTTATTTGATGAAAAGACCCATAAGCCGCACCTTTTAATGCCGAACTACCCTTTAGAAGGATTAATATCAGAATATGCCATATTCTGCTGGTGGATGAATAGCACAGAATGTAATCATCATCAGAATAAATAATTCAGAGACCAGAGTCATGCAATTTGTTTAGGCAGTCACAGAAATTGATTTTACTACTAATTAATATTGACATTGAACACTGGGACATACAACGAATATGTTTGGTAAGAGAATATAATCAGCGAAAATATAGAATAGAATCAATTAATAAATAATGGTAGCATCATTTCAACATCATTAAACGCGCTAGCTCGAAAATTCACAGCATGCTATTGCTCTTGTTATTAAATACTAATAATTCGCTGAAAGTTAGTCATCACTCAAAAATACTGTACTGAATGGTACACATGTACATTTGTGGAGCTGTCAAAATAATTTATCTTCGTTAAGAATGTACATTTCCCCTCTCAACGAAATATTCAAATGTTATGATCGATAGTCTCGCATTTAACAGATGATGGGGTGAATTGAGAAGATGTATTTTTTGCTTGCTTTGGTTAGAGACAAATTAGTAGCTGGATTTATTGATTGATTAGTTATTGTTCAGTAAATTCGTATGAATTGGCTTTTGTTTTTGAATATAGACCGATCTTGACCGAAATGCCATGCATTTTGCTTTATGGAGTTTGTTATCGGGATGAACATTGTATGCATATAAAGGTCATTGAAATTATTAAATAATTTGTAATTTAAATAAAAATAAATTAAAAATGTTACGCTTCTATTAAAGTGCAAGGTTTACTGAAAGATCATTAGTTTGAAATTAATGAATTAATGTTAGAATTTCAAGTAAAAGATTATGTGACCTTGTATATGAAACATACATACATATCCTTCACAGTTATACTCTTCGATCCTATTTCGTCAAAATAGTCAAAAATGATGGTCAAACACCTGGATGTGTCAAAGGAAAAAGCAACGACAACGCATTGGTCTCGGCGATGAAACGATCCAAGATAGAGCTGCCTGTAGAAAAATGCTGTGACATTATCACCAAAACGGGCGATGGGCCTACACCGCAGGTTGTTGTTGTTGTAGCGGCGCAAGTAAGGGGGGGAAGGACTAGTGTCATTCGTAAATGGTTGGCATCCTCTCCTCAAGTTCGAGGCCTAAGAAGGTTGCCGCCTCAATGGGTTTTTCCCAAAGCGCAATGGGTTTAGATGCATTGGTGCGTCATTACAATTGAAAAGGTGGTCCACGTTGTGCGGACTGGCTCCACATGCTGGACAAGTATCTGCAATGGTGCTGTCGATACGGGTCCAATATAGTCTGGAGCACCATCCAGATCGAAGCTGAGCCAAGGTGGTACGTGTGGCTCTAGGTAGCTGTAGTTCGTCATTGGAGATATCTGGTGGTCGAGCTCGAAGGACACGGTTTAATGAAAGATCATTCGTGGCTATTGTTACCTCGCTAGTATGCAACTGCTTAAGAGCCGCCTTGTAGTTGTTGGTGTTATCGAGGGGAACTCTTTTGAATCTCTGGACTTCCCTTTCCTTGTCCCTTAATGTACGTCTAACATGACGTGGAGGTGGGGTTTTGTCCATAAGATCGAAATTCGGGTGTTGACTACGATAGCATCCAACAAGATATTGCTTTGCGAGTAGCTCATTATGAGTTTTTAGATTAAGCAGCTTAGTTTCTTGGTGAGGGGATCTTGTGATGTCATGCGTGCACATCCAGTGATTGTACGCATAGCTGCATTCTGGCAAGTTTGAATCCGTTTCCATCGAGTGTTGCAGAGACTGTTTGTCCATATGGGTGCGGCGTAGTTTACCACTGAACGACCGATGGCTTTGTAAGTGGTGAGTAATGTCTCTTTATCAGTTCCCCATTTGCTGCCAGCGAGAGATTTTAGGATCTTGTTCCTACTCTTCAATTTGTCACATATATTGTCGGCGTGGCTATTGAAAATGCCGTGATTGTCAATTGTAACGCCGAGGATTTTGGGGTGACGGAAAGTGGGGACTTCGGTGTCGTTTACACTAATGTCTAGCCGTAGGTTGTATTCCTGGTTGTACGTGGTAAAGAGGGTGGCCGAGGATTTGGGTGCTGATAACTTCAGGTTCTTGCTAATGAAGAAGGTGTTGAGCTCTTCTAAGTAGCCGTTGATACGGTCGCACATGTCTGAAATATCGTTGCCGGATGTCAGGATGGTACAATCATCAGCGTAGGATATTATGTCGATTCCTTCAGGTGGGGTGGGAAGCCCTGACATATAGAGGTTGAACAAAGTGGGGGAAAGAGCTCCGCCCTGTGGTACTCCCTGTTTGATCCTTCTTAGTTTAGATTTCCCATTTCTAAACTCAGTGCTGGATTGACGTCCGGCAAGGTAGTTTGCGATCCATTTAACTACATACGACGGTGTGGATGAGTTTTGGAGGTCTGTCAGTAGGAGCGAGTGATTCACCATATCAAACGCTTTCGACAGATCCAAAGCCAAAGATGGTGCGCTTAAACGGCTTTGGTTGGTTCATTCCATTCAAGACCTTAGACATGATTCGGTCTAATGCAGTGGTGGTGCTGTGCATTTTCCTAAAGCCGTGTTGATGATTGGCGAGTTGTATGTGCGCCGTAAGAGTTTTGTGTATCAACGCTTCAAGTATTATTGCCACAGGAGATAAAAGCGTGATCGGGCGGTAGGATTCTCCTAAGGAGTGTTGTTTGCCAGGTTTAGGTATAGGAATAATGCGGCCTCTCTTCCAAATCTCTGGTATGATGAATGTTCTAAGTGAAAGGTTCATCGTGGCAGTGATATACTCTAGGGCCGGTGTGTCGAGGTGTTTGAGCATTATCATTGCTATACCGTCCGGTCCAAACGCCTTTGAGTTTTTGGCGTTTTTTATGGTATTGGCTACTTTAGTGGTGGTGGTTTGCAGATATTCATCTGCCTTGGTGTTACAGATGGTTCGTGTAATTTTGCGCTTGAGTCTTTCCTTGGGTGGGTGTTCGACGAACTGTTTGTTAAACAGACTGGCGCATTTTTTGTCGTCGCTCACGGTAGAATTTCCGAGCATGATAGCGACCCTCCCTTGAGTTTTGGTGGTATTAGATAAGTTTCTTACGGTGCTCCATGATAGCGACCCTCCCTTGAGTTTTGGTGGGATTAGATAAGTTTCTTACGGTGCTCCATCGTTTGCTCACACCTGTGGTGGTATTCAGTTTTCGAAGGTGTGAGTGCCATATATTTCTCCTGTGGTCATTGACCTGTTTGACGATGATATCGTTAATGTCACCAATGCGTGGATCACTGGGGTCTGCACTTCTTAGCTGATCCCTTGTTTTAGCTAATTTAGCCGCGGATGTTGGAATATTAGGTTTTAGGCTGGGAATGCGGCCGGCTGGAATGAATCTCTTGGCTGCAGTGAAAATTCTCCGTCTAAGTTGTTTTTCGGCCATACATACATTACTTGGGGGGTAAGACTAGCAAAAGCTTCGCTTGTGTACCTTTTAAAGCTATCCCAGTTAGCTTTTTTAAAGTTTGTGTACGTTTTCTTGTCGGGATGGACGAGTTTCGACGACATATCCAGCCTTAGTATGATTGGAAGGTGATCAGAGTACATCGTGAGAATTGGCTCCCATGTGATGTCGTTGATAAGTCCAGGGCTAGCGATGGAAATATCTGGTGACCTTGTGCAGGATCCAGCGATACGCGTCGGTTTGTCGTCGTTTATTGGACAGAAATCTGATGCGTCCAGCTGATCGGCGATGATGTTACCTCTGGTGTCGTTGTGGAGGTTAGAGTGCCAAAGACTATGATGTGCGTTGAAATCACCAAGCAGAAGACGATACTGGCCGTTTAGTAGAGGGTTAATATTGGCTTTGTAATAGGCGGGACAGCTGGAGACGGGTGGAATGTAAATATTGAAGATTTCAAAGTCAATATTGCCCGATTTGACGGTTATCGCTTGTTATTCCATTGTGTTGTCGGCGGAAATGATGTCAACGATGCTGTACGGTAGATTGTTGTGAACGAGGAAAGCCAAACCTCCTCCAGCATTGCTTTCTCGGTCGTGTCTGATGACGTTATAGTTCCCGTAAGAGCTGAGCGAATGGTTGGAGTTTAGTTTGGTTTCATGTACCGCTGCAATCTGTATATGGTGTCTGTCCATGAAATCAGTAAGTTCGACGATTTTATGTTGGAGTCCATTACAGTTTAGTTGGACGATTTTAGTGTTGGTGTAACATCGATGGTACGTGGAGCTGGGGTCAAATTAGGCGTAGGGTGAACTGTGCGTACAGGGTTTGCCGGTGTGGAAGGTGTTGATAGTTGGGAACCTTATTAGGGCGGCTGCTGGTTGGATGAAGAGCGTCGCCCGCGAATTCTGCATAGACTCGCTGTGTAGGTTGGACCTCGTTGATTGTAATGGGTAAGTCCTGAGCAGTTCTTTAGGTGAACCCATTCTCCACAGCATGTACATTCGACCGACGTTTGAACATTAGTCCAAATCCTGTTACCGCACACAGAGCACATCCATGGACCTGGATTTGATTCAATGCCGGCACGTATTAGTAGTGTTCGGAGCAGCTGGGCCGGCCAGGACTGCTCCCCAAGGGAAAAAATGGTGTTGAATGAATGACACGAAGTTTTCATCCCCTTCTTGCGTCGAAGGGGGTCGTTGCGACTCTTGGCCATGCTGAAGCATGGGTCGTTCCGGTTCGTAGACCCGGTCGCAGTAGGAACGTAACACCGCAGGTCGAGCGACGCGAAGCCATGGAGCGGTATTAAGAACGAGGCAAGGAAGAAAAAGAAGTCAAAATGCTGGTCTAGTCGCCCTTGTTTTTTATGGATTACCTTGCGTATCTTAACTTCCGCAAAAAGCAGTTCATTTCTTTGTATTATGGATTGTTATAAGGTACAATATAAAATTAATTTACTCATCGTAACTTAAATTTGATTTATTTTATATGTGGACGTAATCGTTCGGTCGCCACTCTGTGATATAGAGATTCATAGAGAAACGAGTTTCCAAATTTCATATGGCCCGTCGCAAGTTTAATATTCAGAGGATGATAAGAAATATTCTTATCGTAGAATAATTAACTAACAATGCGACTGGGAAGTGGTATGGCTGACAACCGTATCACACACTGAATTCAGTTGTCGTTGAAACGTTGACGTCTGCACACGGTAGTTGTCAAATCAAGAAGAACTTAAATTTGATTTATTGAATTTTCTCGCGTCATATTTTTCCACCATATAAAATAACAAACTTTTCACCATTTTTTCTATACATATAGGAATCCACAAAATTTATTGGTAACCTTTCCACATTATTGACATCCTTTGAGCCAAACACTACATACTCGCCTGGCCTTTACACATCAGATAAAAGGATTCGCTTTCTGCCCAACCGTCCGATGAAAATCAGTCTCACCAAGCACTTTTGAACATGTTCTATGCGGACATATCGTAAATCCAGCAACATTATGAGGTCATAGAGTAGCTGTTGGAAATCTATACGTGTATAACACCCATGAAAAGTAAAAATAAAGCAAACTGACTCCGAGGGCAATGTTAAAATTTCGGCTGAAATTTCATCTCATAAATCGTTTTCATCCCACCAGCATATACTCGCCCGTCTGCCCGGCTATTTGGCATGTGCCGTTCACAAGATAATATACGCTCTCGTCTCGTCCATGCATCAAGGACTCTCCAAGGAAATCCGAGCCATTTTTAAGAGTTGGTTCTCCACTTTTGAGATTTATGGTAGCACGCAGAGGTTTCGTGTGTAATTTTTATATGGCGGGTTGTTTGTTGCGGGTGTACCGATGTAAGATTCGATTTTCCAAGTGAGATTTTTTTTCGTCTGTTAGTATAATCGCACGGTATCTATTCAATATTGAAAGTTTTGTTTCCAGATGGTTTGGTTGGATAACATGTTTATAGGGTAGGGTACGGAAATTATTGAAAAGGGTTCGTTGATTAAATATGTTTAGTTTTGGTTATTTCTATTGGCTCTTATGATGAAGTTTAATCTAACCTACAATAAAATATGGAGATCAGAACAGAACCATTAAGTTAAGGCTTTAAGTATGGTCGGTTGATATCAAATATATATTTCTGATTGTTTGTGAATTTTAAATTTTCTGAATTTTTAATTTTCTAAATTTTGAATTTTCTAAATTTTTAAATTTTTTGAATTTTCGGATTTACTCAATTTGGAATATTCTAAATTTTCTGAATTTTGAATTTTCTGAATTTTGAATTTTCTGAATTTT
Organism: Microchrysa polita; assembly: GCA_949715475.1. Classification (NCBI taxonomy): domain Eukaryota; kingdom Metazoa; phylum Arthropoda; class Insecta; order Diptera; family Stratiomyidae; genus Microchrysa; species Microchrysa polita. Next base: position 29,005,172 of record OX454415.1, on the reverse strand, counting down.
GAAATTTTCTGAATTTTTTTAATTGTTGGATTTTCTCAATTTTGAATATTCTAAATTTTCTGAATTTTGAATTTTATGAATTTACTGAATTTCAAATTTTCTAAATTCGAATTTTCTGAAATTTGAATTTATGGAATTTGAAATTTTCTGAACTTTATGAATTTTTAATTTTCAGAATAGAATTTTGAGTTTTCTGAATTTTGAATTTTCTGAAATAGGAAATTTTCGAAATTTTTGAATTTTTTATTTTCTCAATTTCAAACATTCTGACTTTTCTGAATTTTGAATTTTCTGAATTTTCTAAATTCAAATTTTTTGAATTTTTGGTTTTTTAAATTTTTTAAACTTTCTGAAAGTTGAATTTTCTGAATTTTGAGTTTACTGAATTTTTAATTTTCTAAATTTTCGGAATTTTATAAATTAAACATTTTTGGAATTTTTAGATTTTCTCAATTTTGAATATTCTGAATTTTGAATTTTCTGAATTTCCAATTTACTAAATTTGAATTATCTGGATTTTATGAAATTTGATGCAAATTTTCTGAATTTAGAATTTTCTGGACTTTGAATTTTCTAAACTTTAAATTTTCGGAATTCGAAATTTCTGAATTTTGAATTGTCTGAATTTCAAATTTTCTAAATTTTCTGAATTTTGAATTTTCCGAATTTCAAATTTTCAGAATTTCGAGTTTGCTCAATTTTCAATTTTCTGAAATTCAAATTTTCAAAATTTTAGATTTTTTGAATTTTGAATTTTCAGAATTTGTTAAATTTTCAGATTTTTTTTAATTTCCCGATTTTTTTTTTTAATTTTTGGAACTTTCTGTATTACATAATTGTATTCTATGAATTTTATAAATTTGAATTTAATTTTTCCGAATTTTCTAATTTTTTTAAACATTCTGAAATTTCCGAATTTTCTGATTTTTTTCTGAAATTTCTGAATTTTCTCAATTATCTGAATTTGCACTCTGAGTTTTCTAAATTTTCCCAGATTTCTGAATATTCTGAATTTTTCAGATTTTTTGAATTTCCTTAATTTTCTGAATGTTCGGTAGTTTCTAAATTTTTTGAATTTTCTAAATTTTCTGTATTTTCTGAATTTTCAAAATTTTCTGAATTTTGTTTTTTTTTTTTTGTATTTTTTTATTTTTCCAAGATTTCTGAATATTGTAAGTTTTCCGAATTTTCTGTATTTTTTTTTTTGAATTTTTTAAGTTTTCTGAATTTTCGTATTTTCTGAATTTTTGAAATTTTTTGTATTTTCTGAATTTTCTGAATTTCCTAAATTTTCTGTATTTTCTGAATTTTTTAAATTTTCTGTATTTTCTGAAATGTTTAAATTTTCTAAATTTTTTGAATTTTCTGAATTTTCTGCTTTTAAAATATTTCCTAATTTTCTAAATTTCCTAAATTTTCAAAATTTTCTTAATTTTCGGATTTTTTTTTCAATTTTCCAAATTTTTTGAACTCAGAATTTCATAAATTTTTTGAATTTTCTGAATTTCCGTTTTTTTTGTATTTTTTGAATTTTCTAAATTTTAGATTTTTTGAATTTTGAGCTTTCTGAATTATGAGTTTTCCGAATTTGAATTCCGAATGTCTGAATTATCTGAATTTTTTTGAAGTTTTTGAATTTTCTGCATTTTGAATTATCTGAATTTTGTGAACTTTGGGTTTTTTTAATTTTTTTAATTTTCTGATTTTTTTGAATTTTTTGAATGTTCTGTATTTTCTGAATTTGTTTTGCCTATATTTTCAAAATTTTCTGTATTTTTTTCTTAATTTTTGGAATTTTCTAAATTTTTTGAATTTTCTGAATTATTTGAATTTTCTGTATTTTCAGAATTTTCGGAATTGTTTGAATTTTCTGTATTTTCAGAATTTTCTAAATTTTCTGATTTTCCTGAATTTCCTGTTTTTCTGAATTTTCTAAATAGTCTGTGTTTTCTGAATTTAAGAAATTTTCTAAATTTCATGAATTTTCTGAATTTTCCGAGATTTTTGAATTTTCTGAATTTAAAATTTTTTGAATTTTCAGTTTTCTGAATTTTGAATTTTCTGAACTTTCTCAATTTAGAATTATCTGAATTTGAATTGTCTGAATTTTGAATTTTCAGAATTTTCAATTTTCAGAATTTTAAATTTTCTGAATTTTTTAATATTTGAATTTTCTGAATTTTGAGTTTTCTGAATTTTGAGTTTTATGAATTTTGAATTTTCTGAATTTTAAATTTTCTGAATTTGGAATTTTCTGAATTTCCTGTTTTGCCTGTATTTTCTGAATTTTCTAAATTTTCTGTATTTTCGGAATTTTTGGAATTTTCTGAATTTTTAGAATTTTTAGAATTTTCTAAATTTTTTGTATTTTTGGAATTGTCCGAATTTTTGTATTTTCAGAATTTTCGGAATTTTCTGAATTTTTCTAAATTTTCTGAATTTTCTGAATTTACTGTTTTTTCCTGTATTTCTGAATTTTCCGAATTTTCTGAATTTTTCTGAGTTTTTCTGAATTTTCTGAATTTTTGGTATTTTCTGAATTTTCTGAATTTTTTTGAATTTTTCGAATTTTCCGAACTTTCAGAATTTTTTGAATTTTCTGAATTTCCAGTTTTTTCTATATTTTCTGAAATATTCTAAATTTTCTGAATTTAGAATTTTCTGATTTTCTTGTTTTGCCTGTATTTTCTGAATTTTCTAAATTTTCCAAATATTCTGTATTTTTTGAATTTTTGGAATTTTTGGAATTTTTAGAATTTTCTAAATTTTGTGTATTTTCAGAATTTTTGGAATTGTCTGAATTTGCTGTATTTTTCTGAATTTTCTAAATTTCCTGTTTTTCCTGTATTTTCTGAATTTTGAATTTTCTGAATTTTGTATTTTCTGAATTTTTAGAATTTAAAATTGCCTGAATTTTTAATTTTCTGAATTGTGAATTTTTTTAATTTTCAATTTTCTGAATTTTGAATTTTCTGAATTTTGAGTTTTCTGAATTTTGAATTTTCAATTCTCTGAATTTTAAATTTTCTGAATTTTGAATTTTCTGAATTTTGGATTTGCAGAATTTTCTGAATTGTGAATTTTTTTTTTTTTTTTGAATTTTCAGAATTTTAAATTTTCTGAATTTTGAGTTTTCTGAATTTTGAGTTTTCTGAATTTTGAATTTTCTGAATTGTAAATTTTCTGAATTTTGAATGTTCTGAATTTTCTGAATTGTAAATTTTTTTAATTTCGAATTTTCTGAATTTTGAATTTTCAGAATTTTTAGAATTTAAAATTTTCTGGATTTTCAATTTTTTGAATTTGCAATTTTCTGAATTTTGAATTTTATGTATTTTAATTTTTTTTTATTTTGATTGTAGCTTGGTCCAACAAGTGTTCTAGATTGTAAATTATACCCTCCTATTAAATCCTTCCAATTGATTATTTTTTCTGACCTATCCAAATCATCATCATCATCATCATCAATGTGGCACGATAGCCCGACGTCGGGCCTTGGCCGCCTGAATCGTTGACCTCCAATTGTCGCGGTTACGTGACCTTGTCCTCCAGTTTCGGAAGCCCAGCAGCTGGTGGGCGTCTTCACCTACGGAGTTCTCCCAGCGAGCTCTCGGTCGTCCACGCAACCTCGCTCCGTCAATTCGTTGTGCGTTCATAACTTTCTTTGGCATGCGATTGTCGTCCATCCGTTGTACATGCCCCGCCCATTGCAGACGTTGAAGCTTCACGATTTTCGATACTTCCAGCTCATCGTACAATTGATACAACTCATGGTTGTATCGGATACGCCATTGGTCTCGCTCACGAACGGCCCCGAAAATTCGCCGAAGGACCTTTCGTTCGAATCGGTCTAGCAAAATTTCGGAGGCTTGGGTAAGGGTCCATGTTTCGCAGCCATAACATAGCACGGGTCGGATGATCGTTTTGTACACGCGGAGCTTCGTGTTCCTGTGCGCAAGTTTCGAATCATCCAAATCATCAGTGACAAATATTTTTATTGTAAGTATGTACTTCACATTGACAAAGTCTCTAATAAAGGCAAATAACAATATACAAACACATTTTCGATGTCCCTTGACCTTCAATTCCAATTGATGCACACCCTTATATCTACTTCATGACAAACTTTCAATTGTTTATCCTTATCCTCATAAAAGTCAAAGCATGTATTCGTCTACCTACTGTGTATGCATTACGGACATGAAGTATACTCATCCATATTTCTTCAAGCATCATCATGTCAACTCAATATAATTCAAATTTGCACTTCTTTCAAAAGAACCATTTTAACAAAACTCCATTTCAAATCGACTATCTTCTTCCATGTCCTTACTCACTCTATCGCTTACATGAATGTTTGTATATTTGAAAAAAAAAGAATCCACTTGAGTAGCGAAAATGTTATACCTATACTCACATGAGTATTCTAAATTCTAATGTAAGTCGATTGAATTTTCCCTGAAAAAAAAAAACAGAAAGGACATTCTAATAATCGTGTCTTCAATGCGATCTCCATCTTGAGAAATAATCGGAAGAGATATGGCTGCTTGAGCCCTTATCTTGGGCGCATTAATGGAAACTCGAACGTGAACTCCCAATATACGAATGAATGTCTATCGCAACACAAAACGGATTCACCTGATGTCTACGCATATGGAATACAAAACAACTGCCTAAGGACATTGAATTCTATTTTGTATGTATTGTATGTACAAGGAAAAATGAAAAAAAGGAACCGGAAAAAGAAATGGAATGGAAATTGTAAAGCCTATATACGAATACATAAAATGCCATTAAAGCGCTATTGACGAAGGTGCGACGCGATTCTCAAGAATAACATTCATCTAAAGTCCGCTTATCTTCGAGTCGAGTAGTATTGTCGGCATTTTTTCTTCTATTTCAAAAAGGACATTTTCAGGAACCAGCCGAAATGATCTCCAGTGTTTTGGGATGTTTAGTTAAATCCGCTTGTATTGTACGTTAGTGTTGCTTTTGTATTTTTTCTATCAAAGGAGCATCCATGTAAGTATATCATGCTATGTAAGTATATCCGTTCCAAAACATGGCTCATTTGAATATTCTGAGATTCCGTTCTTTTTTTCACCGTAGTAAATTCCCGAATTTGGTAATCCTCTTTATTTATATTTACAGTCACGTAGGGAGCATCATAAAAGATTATCCGTGTCGTGTCTTCTATTCGTGTTTACTCTGCAAAAGTTATTGTGTGTGCGGTTTTGAAATTTTTATAATCATAATCAAGATTTTTAAGTGGTTTTTCAATCATTTTTCAAATACATATTCAGAGCACGCTTCGTTACTTACTGGATAAAAGAATGAGAAAAATAAATTACAGAAATTGCTACTTATTCGTACACTAAGATATTTGGGTCGAATTAAGAGCTACCTTTATCTTAGGACTATAAATATTTTCATGGAAAACTATACGGTCAGATGAATTATATTTTGATTAAGGTTATACGGTTGAGTTGCAAAAATTATAAATGTATCTTACATCTGTCCGAAAGTATTTAATTAATTTTACGGTTCTAAGAAAAAGAGCTGATACATATCATTCAAACACGGACCGAAATATGTAGGTATGTAAAAATTAATCAGGTGCATTCCTAATACCCGTAACTACACTGTGATCATGATCACAATTGCTGGTATGTTCGCCAAATGCATGTTTTTCTATTTTTTTTCATTTGTCCTAAATTTACAAGCGAAACCCGACAAAAAGTCGGACCATTATGCATATTCTCGATTACAAAGCAAAGTGTTCTAAAAACCGCTGTTTTTATACGAGTGCATGTCAAAAGCCGTAACAAATTATGTTCAACATAAAGATCGGTCTGATGATTGCATAATTCATTTGAACCTTAATCCAAGTCTAATCAAAAGTTAATCTGGACATTTAATTTGTTGTTGTCATTTCTTTTTTGTTAAGCAGAGCCAATGTTCACCAACCCTGTTTGTTGAAATTACATAGTTCGTTCTGTATGATTAATCATGTCAGTTTTTCTATAGTTTTTTTTTATGGGAACTTTTCTCTGTTGATTGCATTAGATGATGCGGGAGCATATCGCCCGACAAAGAAAAAAAAACGAGAAGCAAGCAAGTGTAAGATTACCGGACGAAAAAAATCTACAAAATATTCAGCACAACCGGTAGTATAAAATTTTTTGATCGGTGAAATAAATATTACATATGCAGTAAACCGTTTTTTCTTAGAGCTAACTCATGTGAGTAACCTGATTCAGGACTGCAGTTCCACTGTGTCTCCTCGTGGTGTATTTTTAGGTGGTTTGGTACGCACGATCCACTGAAGGTGGATAAGTTACTAAGAAAATGGTCCAATTACCAGATATTTGTAAAAATGCCAACAGTATACGAAGTATTTTCCAGGTGTTGTTTATTAGAGGAAAATATGTGTAATTTCTACTGGAAAAGCGGAACAGCGAGAAGCGGTGGACATCCTTCAAACTTGGTGACAATATTTTCAGTACCCTGCATGATCTTTTAATAACAAAAGGTCTGCGGAATCCTGTTACGATTTTCTTGCGACAATTCTTAAAAACAGTACCAACGTGAGAGTCATGAGGATAGTTCCAGATGAAATAAAACACAAAATAACGGTATAAAAAGATAATTTTATTCTGGAAAATATTACTAGTAATGATACGAACTTCCGTTAACAGATATAAGCTAGACAGATTATGTGGGACAAACATTTATAGATTTTTAAGTAATTTAAATTAACTTCGCCCCAAGCTCCCCTAATCGCTCTGCAGGGATGTTGAACTGCCATCTATCGGTATAGATCTTCCTTGTCAGACATCCCCAAACATTTTTTCTATAACCTTGACGGATTGGTCTCGAAACCAATCTTTTACCAGCTTGCTTTATGAATGGGATCCATATCTAGTTAAAAACTTGAAGGAGTTGCATGGAAAATGTCGGTAATTTTAGGCGTTACATTAGGCGAAATATTTTTGTAAGCCTAGGGGTTCTGAATACCCTTTATTTTCACAAGCTCAATAGTACCACACCTCGACACTTCTTAGTCTTGACTCTAGTCAACCAAATTAAATCCTTCTTGCTCAAATCGTGGAAATAATACATTATATCCATCTGGGCCGACGAGATTGATTTTTTTCATCAGTGACAATAACGCGCTTGCACTCGTTTGTCCAATCCATGCAGTTTCTATATTAAGGTTGAATATTTTAGAACTATTGAGCTTAAGGAAATCAGATTACAGACATTTTCCATGCAATTCCTTTAAGATTTTAACAAGATTTTGACCCCATTCACGAAGCAACGCTGATAAAAGATTGGTTTAAAGCCCAATCCACCAACTTTATGGAATGGCCTCCATACTCCCTAGATCTAAATATCGCCAAAAAGTTTTGGGAATGGATGATAAGGAAGATCTAAACGGTACATGACAATTCTAAAACACGAATGACCTTCTCCAAGCGATTAGGGGAACTTGGGGAGAAATTACATTCAAATCGCACAATTTTATTCCGGATAGACTTTTTAGCTCATATCATATAACAGAAGTTCAGAACTCATTACCAATCTTTTTTTCCAAAGTAAAATTATCTTTTTATACCGTTATGTTGTGTTTTATTTCCTCTGGAACTATCCTAATTACTTTCAGGCTTCTACAGTTTTTAAGAATTGTCATAACAAAATCGTAATGGGACCCTGGATTTGAGACCTTGTGTTATTGAAAGAACAAGCAGACTATTGAAAATATTGTCACCAAGTTTTAAGAAAATACCGTTTTCTCTTTCCGACATACTGCCATTTTTCAGGTGGAACTATCCTATTGATTGGGAGTGTATGTTCCGATAGAAACAGAAGAAGAACCGAGAGAGCTTCACTTTTCGATAGTCCATTTGTAATTTGTACGGTACTTAGAGAAAGCATAGCAACCCATGCCATGCGTTAGTCCAGAGTGGCTATGTGATCACACAACCCATATGTGTTTGACTCCAAATTTATTACACTCCACTCCACGAAATAATTCAAACGTCAAAATATTGTCGATGCAATTATTAACCCTTCTGTCGCCGCCTACGAGCTATTATGCCTGAGGTGTAGCTGAATCTTCTGTGAAATCAATCTTATTTTTTGAAGAGGTATAATATTGGTTCTAGAAACAAATTACATACTATGTCTTACGATGATACACCGTTTTTTCGTTTCTTTAGACATAGTTTATATTTCCCCGAACGTTTGATCGCATTTGTGGCCGTCAGTTCCTTTAGACAGGGGTGTCAAACTCAAAACATGACCCGGGCCAAATATCACTGTCGTTAGGTTTAAGCGGGCCGCAGGATAAAAATGAAGAAATATATTTTTTTTCTAAATTTAATCATAGAATATTTCTTTTAGAATTTGACAATAAATCAAATGCACTACCGAAATCGGCATTATATCGTTTGCAAATGCCATTCTTTCCAAAATGTTCTTCAAACAAATTTAGAAACTTTAGACCAGTGGTTCTCAACTCGCAGATGTCTGCGGAAGACTTAGCCTGGAAATGAGTTGCTGCGGACCACTATTATACGAAAATTGAACAACTTTCGAACATATTTGTATGCCTATTCAGTAGTGGCCAGAGTTTTAATTTTTGAATTTTGCTTGTTTCAGCATTATCCCCTTTCGGGTGGATGCACTTTAAAAGTAAAGTAAAGGTTTTAAGGCCTTCGTAATAGTACGACTCGGTACCTTCAAACTAAATGGGCGGATGTTTTACCGCTTCGGCTCCTGCTTCGAATCGTGTTCTGACCACCAGTGGTGTACAGAGAGGAGGGGGGATCTGTGCACAGCACTTACTTTTCTATCGCTCAGATCAGAGCAAATTCATTAAATTTAGAGGTGAAGAGCCCTTCTAAGCAAGGTATATTTCGGAGTTGTCAGGGGAACTAGCAAACAATGCAAACTAATGCAATCCTGACAAATAACTATAAGCTTCAGTAAACCCAACAACTTTGCTTTGAACCGAATTTCGGGACAAAACAATTTTACAAAGGAACTTCATATTATTCTGCTAAACAAGCGGCCTTAAACAAATATATCTCAAATAACCGTCAGAAAATTGGTTTATAAAACATGAGAAAAATTCATAAAATACCTACATAGTTTAAGCTATTGCATAAGCCACCGACTTCTTGACGCGTTTTAGTAAATTTACTAATAGTAGACATAATTTGACATTTTTTAATTTTGAAGCATTTGTGCTCATATACATTCAGTTTTTTGGACCTGGCCGCGGGCCGTACAAAACTGCGAGGTGGGCCGCATGCGGCCCGCGGGCCGCTAGTTTGACATGTCTGCTTTAGAATATATATGGATAGGGGTGGAAAATATTCTTGAACGATATTTTCTATCAAGATATAGGACCAATGATCTATTTAGGTATATGTGCCTATGTGCCAAGAGAAGGGTTAATTATCAAGTCGGCATTTTAAGAGAGTAATAAATATTACGCGGATTTTAATTCTCAATTGTAAACAAAAAATTGACAATTGAATTAAATTTTCACACATACTATGAACTGCAATAGTGTGAAAACGGTGCCATTTTTATTTTCTGATAGCCACTCTGTACTAACGCATGCTTTCTCTAAGGTACGGTATTATCGCCAATCGCTTTTCTCTCGGCTGCTACGGTTGACCAATTTTATGGAATGTATTCTAAAAATTAAAAATTCATCCCCCATTTTTTATAACTTTGACCGGCCACTGTTTTTACCATATGTTCGGTGGAACAAGGGTCCCCGAAGTCAGGGAGCCCCCAATTCCACAAAGTCGCAGACCAATTTGGTAACAACAGTGGCCAGTCAAAGGTAGCAAAATGAGGGGGCGGGGGTGATGATTTTTGATTTTTAGAATACATACCATAAACCTCAGCAGTCAAGAGAAAACCAAGTATGTATTTGATGAGACCTGGTGTAACATGTTCTCTGTGGTCCTAAATTTAGAAATTTTTGGTATTACATCGAAAGTCCTTTCCAGAAGTAACGTCGGAAAAGATGCATCCGCACTACAGCGACACAATCCGAGTAAAATATGTTGGGGTTTAGCGATGCTACATGCCTTGCTGCCAAGGACAACAAGTTTGAAGTTGAAAGAGCATTCAAACAAGTTGGACCGTCTGAACAGAAGTTGGACAACTTGTGTGAGTTCAAAAACCTTCACTCTCCTTACATTGACTATAGTCCGATCAAAATACCAACATCAAATATCGTACGTGTAAACAGCCTTCCAACTTGCGACAAGTTGGAGGGAAAAATTTGATCAAACAAGTTTGAAGCCGTCTGGAAGCGCCATTAGATGCTATCAATTTTTAACTCTAAGGGTACATTCAAACGACGCGAAAACGGCTCGCAAGCTCGAGACATACAAATGAATTGGTTTATATGGGAAGCTCATGACGAGCGAGAGCAAGCGAGAGCCGTGCCACTGTCAAAACACGGCTCGCGAGCCGTGAATTTGCGGGTTGTGGTGCACGATATGTGAAAACACGTCTCGCTAGTTGTGTTTTGACAGCGCTCGTCGTGAGCTTCCCATATAAGCCAATGCATTTGTATGGCTAGAACTTGCGAGCCGTACAGCTCGTCATTTGAATGAAGCCTTAGAGTTTAGTATACTGGCACGTATGCAGGATGTACCATGTGAAGGCGAATATTTTTATGCAATGATCCAGTGGCGTAGATAGCTTTTCGATAAAGGACGGAAACTAGAATCAGATACCCTTCGCTCGTAGAGTGACAGATTGTGTCATGAAGTTGGTAACGCAATGAAGCAAGCATCTCCGACCATATATAATATATGTCCGTCTGTCCGTCTGCCCGTCTGTTTCGACGCATTTTACTCCACCAATTTAAAAGTTAAGAAGCTGAAATTTTGCACAAATGATTCTTTTTGTTGCAGGCAGTTTGTATGTTTGAATCGGTAAAATCGGACAAAAAAACTTTTTTATTTGTGCACCAATTTCAGCCAAATTTCACAAAAATGTGTTCCTATTTATGGCATACAACATATGTAAGAATGGATCAAATCGCACCTTGGGGTCATGGGGCTGCCATACAACCCCAACTCCCCAAATTTGGATTAAAAACAAGTCGTTGTCGCCCGAAAAAAAACTTTTAGCCTCGGTTCCGTTATCTTATAAGAAAAATTGCCTAAAAGAGATTGAAAGTCTGAAGAAAAAACGATAAGCAAACAATTTAAATTGTTGTAGAAAATTTGCTAGTGAATTCAAATTGTGTGATGTTCCTTGTAACGAACTAGACTATATCCAATTTATCCATCCATGCCATGCCATTATCATGGCAACATTGTGAGGAATAATTTGTTTTCAAAATGTTGCACAAAACTCCTCACACGAGGAAACTTGTGCACCAAAATCCGACGTCAAATTGTTGCACAGAATTCAGCAATTTCGATGACAGTTCAAATTAAATTGCTTGAATTAGCCATTCAATTATTTATTAGAGCTCGGCAAAATTGGTAATTGAACCGTCATGGTAATTTTTGTAGAGCATATTTTTTTTAAACAAATAAAGACAGACAGTATCCCAAGAAAGAGTTAAGAGCAGCAAAGCGCAGCGCTTGGAGAAGTTTTTGTAAAAACATAGAAGGGTCTTCAGAGACATCTAGATTTAGGAAAGTCTTGGCGTCGAACCCATCCGTGCCAAGCTTTCTTTAAAAAGAGGACGGATCATGGACGTCATCGAGTATCAAACCAATAAGTATCTGCTTGATACGCATTTTCGTGGAAGCTCAGCTATTGACTCATCTGACCTATACTCGATCCTATCTATACTTGACTGTGAAACGATTATCTGGGCAATATCTAGCTTTGAGCCCTTTAAAACGGCTGGACCCGATGACATCATCCCTGCGGACCTGCAAAACTGTGTAGACATCACCTACCCATGGATAGAGCGCATACTAACAGCTCCTTTTCGGATCACCGATATTTACAGTTCAGTCTGACGGAGCGCCCTATTGTGAATCCGCCTACTGTCAATCGTAGAAGGACAAATTGGTCTAGATTTCAAGAGGTTTTCCTTGCAGAGTTACCTTCACAATCGGACATGCCAAACAATGGACAGGAGTTGGATAACATGGTTGACCTTTTCAATTTTCAATTTTGACGCATCATCAAAATTATGTTTTTTTTACCGCTTGTGCAAAATTTTTTTTATTTGACAGTAAACTGTTCTGATTCACTTACACACTTTTAAGCTAAAAAATATTGATAGCCCGGAGAATAGTGTCGGAAAATTAATAACCGAAAAATTTTTGAGGAGCATTTATTATTATTATAAATCTTGCCCAAATTTGTTTGTAAATTTTCTCAATTCCTTATGTGAGGGGTCCAGAAACTGTGATTTTTTTTATTTTAAATCATTTCCGATGTGATGGGGCCTCTACTGACCGATGGACACATAACCTCATCCCAGAAATAGCTACGTTGATAAGCGCAAATCCCGGGATATGAATTTCCATATGACCCAGTTCAAGACGGACCACGGACAATATTTGCATCGGTTTAAACTGGACGACTCGCCAGAATATCCTAAATGCAAGGCAGTTGAGGAAGACTCGAAACATGTCCTGTTTGAGTGTCTCAAATTTGGGAATATCCGCAGCTAATTGGGAGGGGAACTGGGAGAACATGTAAGCCCCGAGAATCTATATAGTTACTCCTAAGCTGGTTTCAGAAGACAACCAGATTTCCGTAAGTAACTACAGGCAGCGTTGCTGACTAATTAGCTGGAACTGGCCTGTGATACAATACCGGAATGTGTACCGGAGAGTCGAGGAATGACGAAAGAGGTTTTTAGGTTTATTCGGTAAAAATCCCACGTAACTGGAGGCTGATGGTGGTTCTTTGCTACCCTGCATGCAGTATCTTTTGAAGATCCCCAATCTCAATAAGGGAAAAAATGGCAGGCAGACAAAAATGGCGAGACGGGCTTTAGAAGTTATTCTTATTATTCCTTATTATTACTATGCAAAACAGGAGAAAGCAAATTAGACAGTGGAAGCTTTGCTACTCGAATTGCTATCACTAGTTATATTGGTTGCCAGCGATTTTGAAAATACACCAGAGTCGATTTTATACAATACAAATACATAATGTAGAAAGTAGAGAAAAATAGAATACAGGCTAACTCGAAAGTAAACGTGAAGTTGGGAACATATTTTAGTCCTGATATCAGCTACAGGCCCGGATTTACCCTCTGTAGCGCCTGGGCAGTATCCGAGTTGCCGCCCTCCGTCACTAGCTTAAGCTGTATAAGTAGATCAGTAGCATTAATGTGAGCTGTACAATTTTTTTAGCATACATTGGTTTTCGGCTTTTTCAGAAATAATATAGAACTTCTGTAAAAATAGTGGTTAATTTACTTCTTAGACAGGTGTTTGGAATTACCTTTTAATCAAAGTTAATGATCGGAATATGTATACATAGGTACTCCATTGAAGGTGAAATTAGGTGAAATGCTCATGGAGGAGCGGATACTCCTTAGAGCTCAAAAGAATATTTGAAAAAATATGATAATTTATGCAAAACTAAATACATACACTCGGTGCCACCAACGGGTACTTTTTTATTCGATATTTATTATTTTATTATCGCGAAAGGTTGTGACGCCCTAGCGGATTTGAACTCTTTTTGCCCGGGGTGACCTCCGTTTTTTAGAATCAATTGTGCAAAAGAACACTATTAATACGTTGCTTCTTAAATAAGTACTCAAAACTGTCCCTTATTTAATTAATGCTTAATTTTCCCCTTGCACATTAATCCGTACGCACGCATGAGCTTTGAGATTTCCGCTTCGTGGGTCCTGAGCGTCCTTCAATCGTTACCACAGAGCAAAATTAAATGGCAGGATTATATTTTATTGATTGGTCATATAGAGTAGTAAGTAATTCAAAGATTGGGAAAATTATGTCGTTAAATTAAAATTGGGTAAATCTCCGGCTTCATTGAATTTGGTAAAAACCCGTTTTTTCTTCCTTGATTTTTCCTTGAAAATCTTGACAATAATTTCATAACGGTACATTAAACTGGTAAACCTACAGAGGTGAACGAATTCGCTTGAGTAAGTTTAGACTTTTCAAAGACATGTTATTTATTTTGATGTTTTAAGACTAAAGGAAGTCTCTGAAAATGGGATTCTTTGGATCGAAAGAACAAAATATTTTCCTTCCTTTGGACATTCAGCTCAAGTTTTGCTATTTTTGAGCAGAGCCTCCACGAAACTGGACTGTTTCAATTTCAGTAGGAGGAGATCATTTTTTATCCTTTCTATAGCTGATCAATTAATTAATTGATTGCCTCTATTGTTTCGAACTGACGAGGAATCTCTCATCCTTAAATACATACACTCGGTGCCACCAATGGGTACTTTTTTATTCGATATTTATTATTTTATTATCGCGAAAGGGCTTGACGCCCTTAGGAGCGGATCTGAACTCTTTTCGCCCGGAGTAACCCCCGTTCTCCCGCTACAGCACACCAAATTGATTGTTTTCAGTACGTGATAAGTTTCCGTACCGTTTAGTGAAATTGAAGTCAATCTAAAGGTATCGACTCCCAAACAATGGATATTAAGTCCTTTTTCTCTTAGTCACAACGGTTCTCGAGCTGTAGCCCCACGAAATGGTCGTTTTCAATACTTAATGAAACCAGCCCGAAAACGTGGAGAAAGAAAGTGAATCCAGGGAGCAGCTCTGTTCATTGGTGGTCAAGACCTTTCGTTATAATAGGGTAGAAGTAACAAAAAAAAGTAAAAGTGTCCGGTTTTCATGGTTCTGAGTGTATGTTACTTCTGCCACGGGCGATTCCTTAAGCTAGCTATAGTGGTGAACTGGCAGGCTGAAGCCTACGGCGGCATTTTCAACGTCCCGCGCACAGATAAACTAAATAATAGTTCAGTGATCAGACTTTATTCCAGAAGTGTTCGCTTAATTCGTTAGCCAGTCATATTGAAACTTATTTGAGAGTCAAGGATCACAATCAATTAATCGTTACATTGTAAAAATAAGGGGCAAGGTTGGTAGGAGGGCAAAAGTCGAAACGCCTACTGACGTCAGATATGTATGTCTGCCACTGACCAAAGGAACGACTTTTGCAGTTCCGTTAATTTTTTTTTTCTAATTTATTGAAACTGTCTCCTGAAATATCGAAATGTGTATATTTCACAGAACATTAATTCAATGGAAGGTTGAAAGTTTCAGAAATATGCCGCCCCGGGCAGTTGCCCAGGTTGCCCATATGGGAAATACGGCCCTGATCAGCTATTATCGGTTCTTGACGTTAATTTGATTTTTTAATTTTTCTGTATGTATTTATCTTGTTTTTTTTCATCCAATAAAATAATGTATTATTGTAACTAAGCTAATAATTCAGTTTTTTATTTTTATGTATGCAAGTTAAAATAATTACCAAAAAAAATGTACGATTTTTTTATAGTGATATTACTCGAAAGTAATCTATTAAAATTTGTTACATCAATTCTTCCCGTTATGTGACTATCAAAATGATTAAACTACCTTTTCGATATCCGTATGCCTGTAAGGTAATAGCCTGCCTAAGTTCTGATCTAATGGAGGTCGATTTAAAACAAAATCAATCAACGGAACTATCATTCGTACATACCTAAATTAATCACATACCTCACTCCTATGTACTCCTATACTTAATCTAAAAATATCAGCAAGACTATTTGTCCAACCAGCCATCTGCACTATATCTTCTAGTTAACGATCCAATTTATATCGACATTGGCATTAAATTAAAATCACCCTACGAACAATTTCAATACATTGTCAGAACAACGGGAGTTTGCTATAGTTCAAGACATAAAGAAACAAATTGAGGAGCCTTTTGTACAGCATTGCAGTTCCTTGTATCCATATCTGTGTGTCGTTAATGAATCTTATTTAGTTTATGAGAGAATTCCATCTGAATCTGACCTAGTAGAACAATAATAAATGCGACGATCTATTGCAAATTGAGATTCCATTACCAGCACGCCCGCATTCCGTCATCGTATGAATGCAAAGAATCAGCTCGAACAACAAAAAAAGGAATGCAAACGAGGACAACTTATGTAATGACAAATGTTTATCGTTCAAGCCCGAGCACGAGACTCCTGAATAAACTATGCAATAGAATAAAAAAAGACAAAAATTCCAATCTGATGTCATGAAAAACCAATAAATTCTTTTAGTGGATCTCTTGGCCTCCTATAACCTTCTGCAATACTGATTTCATCATCGTTGGTCCCCAAGGAACATGGCTTGGCAATACGAACCAGAGCTGGGTCATAATGATCTGATTATCTGTCTATAGTTGTTCTCCATGTGGGCGCTTGGTCGGTCGATGCCGATGAAAGAGCTAGGAAAGAAGAGCCGAGCATCCGGAAGGGTAATCGGAAGAAGTCTTTTACAGCATGTTTGACGAGTTGGTTTTGGTTTGTTCGATAAATGCGTTCCAGGTTGTGGTTATCCTTTAGTTTGGCGAACACGTTACCAACGTAGAAGTGAAGACATTTGGAATTTTGTTATCAGCTCGTTTTGGGTAACAAATGACTTGCTGTGTTTGTTGCCGGAAAGGATATACGGAAAAGTCAGATTGGTGATTTGTGGGTCATTGTTTTAGGTAAGCTCTTGTGTAAGGTACGTCCTAGAATTATTGTGCAAATAAAAAAAATGTTCATTCGGTTTCGAGGTTACCGAACCTACGTACACCTACTACACAGATGACACCATAGGTAATAAGCAAGCAGCAAAGTATGTATTCAATTAAAGAATGTTAACTCTACTGCTATCGGAAAATACTATTCACAAAATCGGCTTTCGACAAATCGAAAGCACTATAAATTGAAAGTGCTTATTAGTGCACTTGACTGAATTTCCTGAATGAAAAGAAAATATCTACGTCGCCGTCTATTCCTTTTTAAAAATTCTAGATACCAGATCGCAAAAGATATGACAATGAATTCAAAACAGGGATCAGTTTTTCGCCGAAGACTTTTCTTCAAAATACAATTCATATTTGATAACTTATACTTCTATACACGCATCTGATTTCTCAGTATATTAGCTTTCGACTTACTGAATTTATCATATTTAAACATATTCTGAGAAACATTTGTCATTTCCAGTCAGTGACTGTAGGTACCTGTACCTTTCGGCTTTCACTCAAAATATCAGTCAAAATCATCTGACCGCTACAATATTGTAGCATTTCATTTGGGACGGACGAAATCATATGACTGTGACGTTGAATGTAATTCATATTCACTGAGAAGATTGCCATCTTATATGCATATGCATAATACGAGTACATCGTCTTGTAGTGATTTTGTATACTGAAGGAAATCCTATAACAGATTCTATGAACCCAAATGTTAGATATTTCATGACTATGGATGTGTCCCGATATTCGCAGCCATACATATACATATACGAATCCTGAAGATGAGGAGGATACGGGACTTGAATAGGGATCTTGTTAGGAACATGTGATGTAGAAAATTTTTGATTTATGAACATTATTGTATAGAGTAGGGTACATTTACTTGTATTTTTACATAAGCGGAAAATCCTTAGTGAGGGAGGAGTAGTATACCATATGAGTACGCTTCGTTGAATTTATTATGGACCTTCAACAGAATTTTCCAGTTATTCTTATATTTTACAATAGAATGGAATGATATGGAAAATATAATACACCTATGAATTATTGTAATATGATAAAAAGTTACCAAATTTAGATAAATGCGTTGTACATATTTTTTTCTGTTGTCAAGACGTTTCTTACCTGAAAAAAAAAAAAGAAAAAAAAATGTTTTAATATTTTTCGAAAAATTAAATAAATATATCAAAGTCGTAGAAAAATTAAGCAAATTATTAATACAAGCGTCACATAAGCAAAATTTTGAGGAAAAACAATTGCACACAAATTCCCACTTTTATGTACAAAATGACCTTTTAAAAAAAATAACAGGCGCGACAATCCAGCATTGGACTAAGGCCGCAGGATGTGTTAGTGACATCCTATTTCCAAGATCTTATCTGCTTTTTGTTGAGGTAATGAGGTATTTATCCCCATAAATGGGTACTCGTTTAACATCTGAGTGAGATCATTCCGTCACAAGCTCGTGAGTTCGAAAAACACCATGGAACACGGTGAGATTCGAACTCATGAGCCTGTGCACCGAAGGTGCGCGCACTAACCGCTAGACCAGCCAGACTACAAATGTCCTTTTGCTTGATTTAATTTGAAATGTATCGGACACAACGATTTGTATAGGGTAATCCATCGAGAAGCTTTTTTTTTCATCTTAATTAACGAATAAAAAAGAATTTTAGGATAACTTTTTTACTATCATCTGAAAGAGGAGAGTATGACATTTACTTTTTAAAGATAACTCATCCAAATGTTGCCCACGACTAACCCGTAGGTGCTCCATTCGGAGGGTCCATCACTTTTGCCAGCATTGCGACTGGAATCTGCCAAATTACGGAATTATTGTTGGCTTCTAAGTCCTTCGTAGCTGGCTTGTCGGCGAAGTCATACCTCCAAAGGAAGAAATCCAAAGGTGTAATATCACGCGATCTAGGGGGCCAGTTCACGGGTCCAAATGCGTTATTACTTTCTAGCAAAAATGACGTCTGAACAAGTCGATTGTTTCGCGCCCTGTGTGTACGGTAGCCCCGTCCTGCTGAAACCGAATATCGCCGATATAACGTGCTTTAATTTCAGGCAACAGAAAGTCCGTTATCATGGTGTGGTAGCGCTCCCCAATCACAGTCGTGTTTTGTCGGCCTCGTTTTTTGAAAAATATAGACCGATGGATCCCACCAGCCCATACACCTCACAAAGCGTGCATTTTTGGGGATGAATCTGTTCGGGTTACTCATCGTTTTCAAAGCGGTATTTCTGTTTATTAACATATCCGTTGAGCCGAAAATGTTCTTCGTCACTAAACAAAATTCGATGTGAAAAGAGTTGTTCTTTACTTAGCCGTTCCAGAGCCCACCGGCTGATGTTAAGGCGTAAATTTAAGTTTTGGACTTTGTATGCTTTGAAACCAATATCCTTGTGGGCAATATGCGCCAAGTTGTTCTATAAGATAAAGAATAATAAAGTATACTGAGTCTCAAAATTTGCATATTGTTTGGCAATAGTCGGAAGGATGACCATGGACACCAAATGATGTTCGTAGAAGACGAAAAACTTGCCTCGCAAAACGCCGATTTTTTTAATATAACTAGACGCTGTTGCGGTTTACTGAATATAAATTAGCTGAAAGCATAACGGAAGTCACGCGCCTTCTTCTACTACCAGTGGCGTAACGTATGGTGTTCCGTGTGCTCAGTGGAACACGGTCCCCCAACCCCAAGTCAAAGGGGCCCCCAAAATCCGGGAGCCATATTTGTTTTAAATAACAATGTTAATAACGCAAATGCACTAAAACGTAATGAAAATTACTGAACTGCTACTTCCGCTGTATTCCTTAAGATAAATTAAAAGTATTGCTTTCAAAATATTGACACAAACACGTTCCTAATTGACAAATTTTCGCCAAGATGACGAATTTTTAATTCCAATTCATCAATTTCAAAGTCATGTTGATGAATTTTCATTTCTAATTGACGAAGTTTCATGTCAAATTCACGAATTTTAAAATAATTTTAACGAATTGTCACACTTTGTTGAGGAATACAAAATTGTGATGTCAATATAATAAATTTGCAAATCATGTTGACGAATTTCCATTTCAAAATGATGAATTTCCAAATAACGTGGACGAGATTCCATTACAAATTGACGAATTTTTATAGACGTAATTCCAAATCAAAATAACGAAATTCGAGAAAAAATTAACGAATTTTAAAATCAAGTTTACGAATGTCCATATCAAATTTTCAAATTTCCACGTCAAATTGATGAATTTCCAATTAATATTGGCGAATTTCCATTTTAAATTGATTCATTTCCCATTCAAGAAGATTAGTTTTTATTTAAAAAAATTCTACGACAAATTAATTTTAATTTCCATTTCTAAATCATGTCTACGAATTTTCATTCCAAATTGAGGAATTTCCATGTAAAATTTGCCAACTTCCATGTAAAAAATTCGAATGTTCCAATTCATCATTTTGGCGAGTTTTCATATCAAATTGACGGATTTACATTTTAAGCTAGTTTTGATGACATAATTACTCTATAAATGTATGCTCAATAGCAGTAGCCAGGCATTTAGAAAGGTAAATGTTGTTTTTTTGTTGTTGTGTTAATTTGAGACGTAATGACGTTGGTGATAAGTTGTAGTACACAAGCGAAACTTTTTATTGTTTGTTGATAATTGCCCGGCACACCCGCATGTAGAAGGTCTCTCAAATGCCAAATGCCACGTCTATCCTTCAACCACTTGACCAAGGCGTGATAAAACTGTTTAAAACCTTCTATCACAAAGACATTATTGGAAGCATTCATATTCAAAAATATTGAAGCCCAAGCTCATAACAAAATGTCTATCAACGTTTTGGATGCTGTATTATGGATCAGTTCTGCTTGGAAAATGGTGTCTGAGATTTCCATCCAACAATGTTTCAGAAAAGCAGGATTTGTTCTGGACGCATACACAACAAAAATTTACGAAAACGACGAAGATGCCTCAGATGTTGTGCTTCCTGGCCTCCCTAATAGTACTTATGACATGGCCACTTTTATCGAATTTATTGTTTGAATGTATGTATTTTTATGTTGATAGGAATTATGCACGAGAAAATATATGTTACTTGATTTTTCCATACATAGTATGTTTTGTTTACCCAAAATCTCGATTCCAAACAAATTCCTTAAGTGACCACCTCTCTATCTTGACCAAAATTTTTCCGCCCTAGAGTGGTCAACATTGGAAGGTTCCACTGTACATAATTTAAACTTGCATAAGCCACCGACTCGTGGACGAAATTTAATAAATTTCTTAGACTTTAGTTCACCACCTACAAGTTGTTACGCTTTTGTGTTGATACATATTGTGTTTCTTCGACCAGGCCGCGGGTCGCACAAAATTGCTCGCATGCGAATCAAGTCGCTCTCCCATCAGTTTTCCGAAAATAACTCTTTTGACAAAACTCTATAAATGTCAACAAAAATTTGTTGACAAAAGTCAACACTCGAAAAAATTTTACTCCAATAATAGGAGGAAACTTTTTTCCTTCTATTATAGTAGTAAATTTACACCACGATATGAAAGAGAGTACTTTTACGCTTTACGGTGTAAATATTTACTACAAAATTGGTGTAAATTTGCACACATAAATAAGTAAACTTACTCTTAGACTTATGTAAATTTCAATCAGAAATAAGCAAATTTGCACGAAAAAATGTAAATTTACACCGGCAAATATGTAAATTTACATCCGGGTTTATAATAATATTTACGGCAGCCGGTTCTTCGGTGTAAATCGTCCTGGAGCTACCCGTTATTCCAACGGCCAAGAGCTGCCACACCCCCTTCGGTTCAAGAGCAAAAAAGCGCTACAACAACAACAATAGTATGATGCTCACAGCTCACACGAACGCACTTCGGACGGAACAGACTAACACACAGAACAAGCCACTTATCAGATACAGGAAAATGCAATAATGCACAAAAGTATTGTAACACACTCAGTTTTACACAAATGTAGGTGTAATTTTAACACCAAAATTTGTAAATATACACTGAAAATGTGAAGTTACACAAAAATAAACTAATGACACATCTTCACGCCAAATGTGGTGTAAAATTACACCGAAATAGAATAACATTGAAAAATCTGTGTAATATTACACTATTTTGTGGGTTTACCAGAAATTTTGTTGAAAAATAAAAGTTTACTGTGATTTTGCGAGAAAAAAGGTGTAAAATTCAACCTTGTTTTTACAGTGTACTCTCCTTTGAGCTGAAGTGAATGAAATTGAATTCTATTACTGGCATCGTTTTCATTCCATTCTGTTAGTCGTATATTTCTGCCAGTTTATTATCTCTAGAGTATATTGCATTCCCTATATTGTTTTATTTTTAGCATTCAATTTTTGGATAAATGACCTTTTCAGGCGAACTGTTCTAAGATATACACGAGAATATTTATTGGAAATTGAATCTCCGAGGATATCTTGCATTACCCAGACTATAAGAGAAATCATGATGTCAGGCACATTTTTTCAAGTTGCGAATAACTAAAAACAGAAGAAATAAAAATTTCGTCCGTACATGTATGTATGAAAGTACGAGGCAGTTATATCCCAATAGGAAAAAGAGCGCTTCAGAAGGGCAAAAGCAGCGCATCTCGGGAAGCAGAGAAGCGCTTCCCATCTCCATTCCTCTTCATGTACTTTTTAACATTGCATGTCCGCGGAGGCAAGCAGTTCCTTAAGATGCGCTCTAGAGGCGCTTCTAGAGAAGTGAGTGGTAAGCGCTTCTAGAGAAGTGAGTGGTAAGCACTTCTGGAGCAGTGTGCTATAAGCGCTCGAAAAGGATCTCACATTTCACTCATTTAAGTGAATGGAATGCGCTTTTAGAGGATTGAATGTCAAAACCGAACATGATGCATTGTGAAATTTTCAAATTTATTAGAAAAATATGTTCATCCGTTTCTTTTTTAAAATTATAAGTTTTCTGCAAAAAATTACGACTTGATTCCTTTAAATTAAACAAGACGAATGACGTGCACTTTTCACGTTATGAAATTATCTAGAACAACACTGTATATTTGACATGTGCTGCAATCGTCGCAAATAGTCGATGCTTTTCTATTACGATCTTACTGCTTTCTCACCATTCGTAAATACGCTTCTGTGGAAGCGGTTCCTCCGAAGCACATTTGGGAATGGCGAGGTAGCGCTTCTACATCGCTTCTATCGGAAGCGCTTCTATTTTTCCTATTGGGATGTAACATGTGTAAGGAGAGCATGAACACGTTAAAATTCAATTACATACATGAACATTGTTATTGTCTATCAATATGAGACGCCAATTTTGAAATTAGTCAATTGTTTTTTGTCCTTCCTGGATATGGAGCGAACAGAAAACAATGTCATGTCCTGGCTGTTATCCAATTTGACAATTACACATTTTGTGCAAACAAAGTGTCACTAGACACATTGCTGTGTGATAATAATTCCAGATCACTGAACTGGATGACTATAGAAGGGACTAGAAATAGATAATAATTAGGCACCCGCCATGAATCGTTTGTGTACCATGTATGGTACACCGTATTTAGGAGTAAATTTGTTTCAAGCCAACGAACATCTGGCGCAGGAGCTCTATTGCGAGAGAGAATGTGGAGTAATTTATTGATTTCTTTGTTCGTAAATTTCATGTCAAATCAGTGGAGTTAGTTTATTATGTATCAGGACTATAAACAATACAGCGTCGATGATGTAGAAAATAATAGAGAGTAGCAGTATCTTCATTTAATCATTCAAAGTTTTGGAATTAATAGTGAAAAAAAAATTTCCATCAAACATTATTGAAATCGTATGGTTATTATTAGCATATTAAAACAATAATAATTGTTCTTACTATAAAACGTTGCATTTACAATCATGTACTCGCAACTTTAAGTTTGAAAAAGAACCTAACACTGGCCTTAGCATAGGAAAACCCTCCAGCAATTTCCTACTTGCTGTCCTGTTCATTTAATATCTGCGATTCTCATTTAACATCGTTAAACACATAAATATCTCTTTACAACTTAAATTGTTTGTCGTCGCCATGCCATCCTACCCTATATTATGTTCCACTATCATTTCCAGACCCATTTCTATTAAAATGCCAACCAAATTTAATTTCATGGAGAAAATGTTTATTGGCGGCTACAAGTGTGGTATTTAAGCGGTTCGTATTTTGCCCTCGCCTACAAAGCCTCATAGCCACGACGTCAACCGTCAACCCAACATAACCGCACGAGGATTATATGGTTTGATGATTTTATAGTTGTTGACAGACTACACTCTTGTGACGGTTTAATAAGGGTTTCGTTCAAAGCTTGGAGCTGATTCAGGTGGTTTCAGTATCAGTGTCTACACAGACCCACAAAAAGGCTATCTTGTGCTCATTATTAATTAAAAAATATTTTATCGTTATGTTTTTGTTCTTCTCACTACCGTATAGCCCCATGTGGGGCGCCATGGTGCGTTAACTCAGCCGTTTATAGGCAATTTCGAGTCAACGTTACATTGCATATCATTTTCATTTCCTAACCGCACATGTGCGGAAATTTTTGACCACGCCGAGATTCGATCTCTGGACCTCTAGCACCGTAGAGTGCGACTCAACCGAGCGAGCCACAGAGCGGGTGAATGTTTTTCAGGAAGAAAATTCTGGAAAATAATTTTCCTTGTGTGTCGTTTTGAAAAAAAAAATGGTTCAATTGAAGGTGAACTGCACACACATCTAAAATAGTTTTAATTGTAAATTATAACCAAATATAATAATCATTATAATTTCCGTACTTTTTTAATACCAATCAGATCCGGAATCAGAATCACATTGTTCCCTTATAAACATGCCCAATGCTGATGAAAATATTTCTGGTAGGTTGTTTGCTGTTTGGTATTTTGTCTGGAGACTAGAGACCATGCATAGTCGTCATATACTAAACATAAACCTCTAAATATGTACAAATGCTGACTGCGGCAGGCTCCATTCCATGCACAATGTGTTGTCGTCAACAATCCTCGCAATTCGCCAGGAAGGAAACAAAAATCCAGCTGGAGAAATAAAGTAGTAGCAGCAAGTATCTACATATAGCAGGCACCAATTGAAATACCAAACTCGACGTTCTGACGGCAGTGCAGAAAATTTTTGTTTTTGTTCTAGCGTTGTTTTCTGACTTTCAGTCAGTGTGATTTACATTGCGGATGGCATCGAACTTTAAGGACACATTCCAAGAATGTGTATAGGATGGATAAAGAGAACGAAAACCTTTATGTGCTTGTTTTGGTCTAATATAACCAGAATTTTTCGGTTGTTTACGCGGTTAAACTGGGAAATTCGCCGAATTTAGACGAGGAAGATAAAGTTTTCAATGAAAATTCTTTTGGCGGTGAATTGTTTATGGCAAAGAAGTATGTACATATTTACAAAACTTTCAAAGGCTAATCGAGAAAGTATTTATATAATTATGAGGAGAGTAAGGTGGAAAATACAACAAAACGCCGCATGAGGAAATGTGATACATATTTCAAAAGAACATGTTGTCTAGACTCCACAATGGTATCATAGTTGCTTTAATATTCCTAATTTCAGTCAGAATATTTTTTAAAGACCAGTTACCAGGATATTTTCCACTAAATATTAGCAACACTCCAAATATCGTTAGGCATTTTTTCGATTTTCTTTTGATAACTGTAAAAATAGATCCCTGAAATTTTTTGAATATTTTTCCTTTGTAGTGGGTACTATACTTCGGGCTTGACGTTGGCTCTTGGGATACCATAATGCAAGGCAATAAAGAGAGAGTCGAATCTGTCAAATGTGAGAGGTATTCTAGCCTCCTGTTTGTCTCTTGTTAATCCATGATATCTCAGAATTGCATACATGAAATATAGATTTGATGAGCATATCTACCGATGACTTAGCTCTTAGCGGCTTTGTTATCAGGGATGTTCCCAGTTCCCACAATTGAATTTTACAAAGAACTCTCGACAGATAGCAGTATGAAAGAATCAAAGCAAAACGCGCACGACAAGCACACCTTCAAACCTAAAGATTTGTGTTGCCTGTAGCGACTGATGCGATGATCACTGCCTTCTATTATAAGTCCTAGGGCCGATTTATCGTATATCTTATCTAGTGGTTAGTCTTTTCGTATGTACACAACACGCCTGAATGCTTTTACATTATATTTAATTGAATTTTTGTTTCTTGTGCATAGTAATGCCATATTTTGCTTAGTTACACCATTGTATCAAATTGATTGATTTTTTCAATTTAAGATGATGGCCTAACCAAGCAAAATAAACAAAAATTCACTTCAATCAATTATAAAAACTTTCTAAAAATAGTGTGCGTAGTGTGACCTTAAGGCGGCCCCAGACCGACCGGAGTGTGGCACACACCGCAAAAAAGACCGGTTCCATGAATGATACCCTGGAGTCGCCCAACCACACTGCTGCACTGCTGCTGCACGATTTTTCGTATCAATCTTTTGTGCGGTGTTTGCCACACTCCGGTCGGTCTGGGGCCGCCTTTAGAGGTCAGGTTACATCTAAGCTTTTTTTAGACATTAAGAGCACAGTTTCATTGATAGTATTTGCAAAGGATGCTGGAAGAAGAAAAGAGTAATAACCGCTTGACGATAATCGCATGATTCGCATGAGGAAATGTTGGTCGGTAGTGTCTGTAATGTGCACATATTTTTATTAAGTTATATTTCTTGAAACTTTATGCGTTACTTGAAGCAAAATACGCTCCAGGAGGTTTCAGGAGGAATAATCGCTCAGCAATCATCGCATGAGTCGCTTCTAGCAACACAGACCTTAAGCGAACCCTGAAAGAAATTGGTTTGCCTGGGCAGCCAACCAAATTAATATCGATGTCGCTTCCTTCAGAAAGAGTTAATCGGTAAATTTAAAAAAAATATGTATGTAGGTTGGAAAATTATATTTTTGCGAGGATAGTTTTTATTCGTAAAGAGCTAGAGATCCAGAAATAAAAGAAAGGAATCACAGCGGGAGCAAGAGATTTGACAATGGGTCTGGCTCTGGATGCTTCGCGCTTGACGATAATCGCATGATTCGCATGAGGAAATGTTGGTCGGTAGTGTCTGTAATGTGCACATATTTTTATTAAGTTATATTTCTTGAAACTTTATGCGTTACTTGAAGCAAAATACGCTCCAGGAGGTTTCAGGAGGAATAATCGCTCAGCAATCATCGCATGAGTCGCTTCTAGCAACACAGACCTTAAGCGAACCCTGAAAGAAATTGGTTTGCCTGGGCAGCCAACCAAATTAATATCGATGTCGCTTCCTTCAGAAAGAGTTAATCGGTAAATTTAAAAAAAATATGTATGTAGGTTGGAAAATTATATTTTTGCGAGGATAGTTTTTATTCGTAAAGAGCTAGAGATCCAGAAATAAAAGAAAGGAATCACAGCGGGAGCAAGAGATTTGACAATGGGTCTGGCTCTGGATGCTTCGCGCTTGACGATAATCGCATGATTCGCATGAGGAAATGTTGGTCGGTAGTGTCTGTAATGTGCACATATTTTTATTAAGTTATATTTCTTGAAACTTTATGCGTTACTTGAAGCAAAATACGCTCCAGGAGGTTTCAGGAGGAATAATCGCTCAGCAATCATCGCATGAGTCGCTTCTAGCAACACAGACCTTAAGCGAACCCTGAAAGAAATTGGTTTGCCTGGGCAGCCAACCAAATTAATATCGATGTCGCTTCCTTCAGAAAGAGTTAATCGGTAAATTTAAAAAAAATATGTATGTAGGTTGGAAAATTATATTTTTGCGAGGATAGTTTTTATTCGTAAAGAGCTAGAGATCCAGAAATAAAAGAAAGGAATCACAGCGGGAGCAAGAGATTTGACAATGGGTCTGGCTCTGGATGCTTCGCGGGTGAAGTTCCATGCCCTCACATCCAGGAAAGTTGTCTGTCAATGGACAGCCTCCTTTCTATATCTTTATCTGAACGAGCTTCGTCTTGCTAATAGCAGGCTTATTTTCGATTTGCCCAAAAGGATTACAACTGAGGCTACCTACCAGTGACCCTTATAGTAGATTAGGTAAGATGACCAGACACCCCCTCTCTTTGGTAGACACCCCCCCCCCTTTCAGGCTCTGTCCTTCGGTCCCCCTTTTCATTACAAATGTCCCCGAAAAGATAAATCGAACATGTATGAGTATCTAAAGGCGGCCCCAGACTGACCGGAGTGTGGCACACACCGCACAAAAGACCGGTTCCAAGAATGATACCTTGGAGTCGCCCAACCACACTGCTGCACTGCTGCTGCACGATTTTTCGCATCAATCTTTTGTGCGGTGTTTGCCACACTCCGGTCGGTCTGGGGCCGCCTTGATACGTACACAGTACAGTTCAACGTATAAAAGGGCTGAATGTTGATCTGGCCGATGAGTAATATGAAATCGACTAAGGCCCGTATTTATGAACATTCCTTAACTCAAGGAGACTTTTTTGTCTCCTTTGACCAGGGTTGTGCTTTGTTCCTGATGTCACCGCCGCTATGCGAAAGTCCACAGGTCAAGGAGACCTTGGGTCAAGGATGCCGAAATTCAATAAATTAAATGTCATTTCCCATACTTTTTCATAGAAAAAAAAGTCTCCTTGAGTTAAGGAATGTTCATAAATACGGGCCTTAAGTATTCGAAACCAATACTTTATTTCTCTTAAGTTTTTAATTTGGAATAATTCTATCTACGGAAAAGCAATTACCGATGTTTTCCAGGTAACTCCTATAAGATTTCAACAAGTTAATGCCTCCATTCACAAAGCAAGGCTGATAAAAGATTGGTTTCGAGATCAATCCATCAACGTTATAAAATGACCACCATACTCTCCAGATCTAAATATCATCAAAAATGTATGGATGGCAAGGAATATCTATATACCGTTAGACAACAGTTTAACAACACTGAAGAGATCAAGATCAAGCGATTAGGGGAGCTTGGGGTGATATTAACTTAAATTACCTTCAAAACCTTTACAGTTTTTTTTTCAGATTGACTTTTTTAACTCAAGTCACTTAAAGGACGTTCTACTCATTACTAACCACATTTTTCAGAACAAAATTATCTTTTTATACCGTTATTTGGTGTTTTATTTTCTCTGGGATTATCCTAATAACTTTCACATTTGTACTGTTGTTACGAATTATCGTAAGAAAATTCTAAAGGGCTCCGGTTTTAAGACCTTCTGTTATTACGTAAAAGAAGAAGCAGGCTACTGAAAATATTGTAACCAAGTTTGAAGAAAATACCGTTATCACTTTCCGACATACAGCCATTTGTCAAGTGAAACTATCCTATTGATTTTAGATAAGAAATTAAAATGGAAGCCCAACATCGAAGAAAGGGTGAATAATTTATTTATTTATTTATTTATTTATTTATTTATTTACCAAACAAGGCAGAATATACAATATAAATATAAACAAACACTTAGCAATAATCAATTAAATTGGGTGAGAGGATGGTTGAGGATGGATTAATGAGACTACGAGGTGAAGAGGGCCTTTGATAGATTATTCTTGAAGACAGTTTTAGACATGCCTGAAGAATAATGAATACTATATGAATTGAAAATTCGGCAACATCTATTTAGGGGTTCGTTATAGCCATAGACAGTATGGCGTTGGTACTCCTTGAGGAGAGGTGTGTGCCTAGTGCGTCTCTGTTCACCATTAAAAGTTATTATGTTAGAGAGGAGATCAACATTAACAGTACCACTAATAATATCAAAAGTAAAATAGGCACAAAGCAATGTTCTTCTAGATGAATGAGTCATTAAATTCAAAAGATTCAACCTGTTATTATAAGAAGGGAGGTTATGAAAGTCACGCGGATTATAAAGGTCTCTCAAAGCAAAAAGGACAAATTGCTTTTGAATGGATTTAAATCTGTCACGATGTATCTCATACACTGGATTCCATATTACACAAGCATACTCAAGTATAAGTCGCACAAGCGCGGTGTATAAGGATTTAGTGACCCAAACATTTTTAACCCTTCTGTCGGCACAAAGGTCTGGCCAGACCTTTGGCACTATATTTTGGTCATAAAAGTATAGAAGATAAAACCGCAGCGACTTCATATTTCATGATATCCTAGAATAATATGTTTAGAAGCATTTTGCAAAAATTTGAAAAAATCGGTTGAAGTTTTCAGTATGTTTTTGATGATTTTCAATTTATAGTGCTTTTTGATACCCAATAGGTCTGGCCAGACCTACAGTTTTTCCCTCCATTCTTCTCTTGAGGTAAATAGTGCAAATATTAAATTCTCTTCAAATTCTCATATTTATGGTGTAATAATGTCATTAAAATTCAATCTGTACTAAAAACTACAAAAATTTCTGAGATTTTTCTTTGAAAAGCCGTGAAGCTCAAGAAATAAGTATGCCTAATTTCATCACGTTTTATAACATCACCTAATCAACTGAGATTTGATTCTAGGAAATTCAAACCAGTTTTTTTCCTTTGTAATAGTTAGGACTAAGTATGAGAGACTTACGAACGTCTTTCTAAATAGATTTGATCAAGAAATTTACGAAAAATTTAGAATGAAATGATTTTCGCGCTTGAATTTTCCCTATTTCTTTCCACCTACTTCCCTAAATCTGCAGACTAATATCGATGTAAAATCTACTAACAAAGCGCCAAATATTTGCTCAAAGATATTGGTATTGAAAAATGCGAACAAACTTTCCACTAGATATACGCCATGAAAATAGAGAAGCAAAAAGTGATGAAAATAAGGGAAAAACATGTTTATAATAATACCACCTCAAAATATGTCCACTTAAAAACGTGACTAGCGTATCTAGAAAAATGATTTTATTACTTTTATTGTTTAAAAATGGCAGTAAGGAATTGATAGAATGATTCTACCGATAAAAATTTCACCTTTTCTAAAAAATAAAAATTTTTTCTCAGTAGGTCCAGCCAGACCTATTGGGTATAGAATATGCATATTGTAGTAGGTGCCGACAGAAGGGTTAAACTCTTTCGCCCGTCTTTTAATGAAACCGAGCTGCTTCCAGGCCATAGATAAAGTCCTGTCATAATGCAAATTGAAACACATTTTTTTGTCCAAAACAACACCGAGATCTTTGATGTGGTCGACTCTATTTAGCTCGAAATTATTGAGGTAGTAAGAATTAGTTATAATACTAGTCTTACGGGAAAAGGTAATCACCTGGCATTTAGAGACATTAAGATAGAGATTGTTTTGAGTGCACCACAATTCTAAAGATTGAAGCTTAGATTGAAGAAGCGCCGAATCAGAGTGCGTTTTAATGGCGCTGTACAATTTTAAATCATCAGCATAGAAGAGGTGAGGTATACCCGTTAATAATTGTGATAGGTCAGAAATGAAGATATTAAACAAAAGAGGGCCTAAATGACTGCCCTGTGGTACACCAGAGGATGCAGATATACTTTTGGATAAACAGCCTTGGAATTTGACGGACTGAGTCCGATCACAAAGGTAGGACCGGAGCCAATTGAGAAGCAGACCAGAAATACCAAAACAACATGATTTATCGATTAAAATTTGGTGATCAACCCTGTGTAGACCGCATCAACTTGATATCCTTTTTCAATTTTACAGAGGGTGTCAGAAACTAAAATGGAAAGGTTGGATGTAGTTGACCTATACCTTTACGAAATCCATGTTGTTGATCATTGAGTAGTGGGTCAATGATAGGAGTGAGCTTATCGCAAACCAATTTTTCGAATAGTTTCGGGATTGCTGAAAGAATGGCGATGCCTCGATAGTTAAATTCTTATAACCGCTCTTATAAATAGGTGTGATATGCGAGTATTTCCAAAGAGATGGAAAGACACCCAGTTGGAGTGATTTATTGAAGATCATGTGCAGTGGAAGTGACAGCTGATTAGCACATTGCTTTAGAAAAGAGGGAGGAATTAAGTCAGGACCGGGTCCTTTGTTGACATTCAGCTCCTGTAAAGCTCTAAGGATCTCATCAAGTGAAAGAACTATTCCGTCAATTAGGGACTTGGGGTTGAAATTGGTCGGTGGAGTTAAGGGGCTCGGAGTTTTATGTGAGCAAAAGCTGTCTTGGAAGTGATCAGCAAATAAATTACAAATTTCCTGTGGACAAGAAGATACCGTAGTATCTCGAGACATGGAAGAAGGAAAACCTCTAGTTTTTCGTTTGGTGTTAACAAAGTCAAAGAATTTTTTGGGGTCGTTAATAATTTTCTCTCCCATTAAATTGATATAAGACTCATAAGCTTCACGGGATTTTATGCAAAATTCTTTGGCCAAGTTATCATATTGCTCAATAAGGTCAACGCTGATATTGGGGTTATTTTTAACCCAGCTGTTAGGTTAGGCCCATTTGGTCCATTTTTTTAGTTTTTTCTTTATAAATTTTTTATGATGGAACAATTGGACCTAAAATTTCGGCTCACGTTGCTTTTTTAACAAAACGATGGTTTTATCACAAATACAAACTTCTATCCCAAAGTGGAGACTAGAAAAATTAAAAATTACGTATCTTGGATTACGGACCATTTGGTCCAATGGGTATTTGCATTGCTTGAAATCAAAATATAAGATTTTCGCTACGAAAAAAATGAAGTGTTTTATTAGTGTAGTTCCGAGGTGATTTCAGATTGCAAAGTGTGGTGGAGAACATTTTTTTTTTTTGTTTCTTATGTTTTTTAGGGTGCTGAGCTCGAATCCGGAGCTTCCAACCAAAATTTCGTTGCGGAACAGGATCAAAACCGTTTTATTCCTCCGAACCCCAAAATTTTCGGAGTTTTCCCGTTTTTTTGCTTATAACTCCGAAAGTGTACATTTCTCCGAAAACCTGTCGATGAAAATATTAGAGAAAACATAACTGCGGGTCCAACGCGCCATTAATCATTAAAATGTGTTAAGCGGTATTGCTACAATTGATAGTCATTTTTTTGGCGTTTTTTGCAATTTTGACCCTGTTTTGCAACGAAATTTTGGTGGGAACTTACAGATTCAGGTTCTGCACTCCAAAATACACAATGTACAAGATAAATGCAACTTTTACGACCAAAAATGAAAAACCGTTCAATCTCAAAATTTTTTTCATAAAATGGAACTATGTTAAAAATGGCAAATTGAAATTATCCACTGTAGTAATACCGCTGAACAGATTTTTAATATTGATGTCTCTTTCGACGCGCAATTATGTGCTCTCTAAAATATTCATGGAGAGTTTTTCGCAGAAATAAATATTTGCAGAATTAGGGGGCGAATAACGGAAAAACAGCAAAAATTTTAGGGTTTTTCACGATTTTGACCCTGTTCCGCAACGAAATTTTGGTGGGAAGCTCCGGATTCGTGCTCAGCACCCCAAAAAACATAAGAAACAAAAAAAAATTTGTCTCCACCACATTTTGCAATCTGATGTACTAGGTTTATCACGTAGTAACTACACTATATTCTGCAAATTAATTTTTATTAATACAAATGGAGCTAAGTATCTTTCTGCTGGATTTGCAGATAAACTTGCCACAAATGGAGCATTTCATGTCAAATTTTGACTTGCAGCAACCACATATTCCACGCGTTCTGGCCCCCGAATCAGATGTTATTTTACTCGAGGATGCTATGATTATGCAGAGGAAAGCGCAAGCTCCCGTAAAAACTCCGGCCTTCTTCGATTTCGATCAGCTGATCCCCATGAATGGTATATTTTTGAATGAATTATATACGCATTCAAAGCCGATATGTCGATTATATTGGCGAATACAATGGATGGCCATAAATGTTTTATTCCTCCGAACTGTTCCCACATAAGTAAGTTTCCTATAGCGTAACTTATTTATCAAATCAAATGAGGAGAAAAAATTGTCGGCTGTTACATTTTGGCGTTTGAAGCCTTCAGTCAGATCCAACACAACTCATTCTCCTTGGTTTTTCTCAGGTTAGGCATTTTTAGGCTTCCCAAGATATGGTTGGTTCCATACGTAGCCTGACTTTGAGTCAACTAAAAGCCAAAATTTCAAACCATACTTTGCAGGCATAAATTGCCGAAACGAACATAGTCCCCTGAATGCGACGAGCAGTCAATGGTTACGTTTTCGTGGCAATTGTAAAGCATTGGAAGGTGGAGTTGCCAAGGGTTCCGCAATTCCCGAATCGGAGCAAATTTGTCGGAACTTAGCAATTGTTTCCGACTCATAACATCATCGAAACGAAGTGCACTTGTGATGATCTGAAAAGTAGCTTCAGACATCATTGATCGGAAAATAGGGCAGCCATCGAATAAACCATGAACGTCTTCATTGCTTCCACTACATGAAAAAGTCTAGTCAATAACTAAAAAATGTAGGCAACTAAAATAAAAATGTACCCGCCGATATAGGCCTGCAAGAATAAGTATATCAATATATGGCCGCAAAGTGTCTGTGTCAATATTGCTCCATATGTCGCCAAATTTGACATTACCATATTTGTTAGTATTGTCGATGATATTTTTTTCTATTGGAGGCGAAAAAACAACTAAAATGCTGACATAATGTCATTATACCATGATACCGCGAAACGAGTTGGTCCTCCTTGTGCTGAAATAATCTTTTCAGCTGGAGTTCCAATGGGCTGTGGCAACCACACCATGTTGTTTTTGGAAGTAAAGAATGGGTCGGCAGATCCTGATGTATCCACATCAGATTCACTTTCAGAATCACCCGTTTTCGTATTTTCTGAGTAGGAATCAAACTCTGAATCGGAAATATCTGAGCCAATTTCTTCGTTGAGCATCTTTCATTATCTTTCAATAAACGTCTTGTCATTTTGTAACGCGATGTAAAAAATAGTCCGACCAACAAAATTGAAAAATTTACAGAACAAAACAAACCAGACTAAAGTTAGGAGCACAGAAGAATGCAATAATGGCAATCATATAACACATTATTACAACAACTGTTTAGTGCTTATGGCCGACCATAAGAAATATTTCACACTACACGTTCCAATAAAAAATGTGAAAACATACATTTACGAATTACTGGATCAATATATGTATTAAATATTAGACTAAATTCTTATTTTCTACGGAAAATTCAGTACGGACCAAATGGTCCGCTAACGAGGGATTAGTACATTTTTTTAAACCTAACAGCAGGGTTAATAGCCTTATACAGTTTATTTCGTCGATTTCTTAAACTTCTCAAGTCTCTGTCCAGCCAGGGCTCAGTAAGTGTGTTACGCTTTTTTATTTTGGGGGTATAATTACTAATAGCTTGGAAGATTATTCTGTAAAAGGAACGGACGGTATCATCAAGATTTTGTCTCGAAAGATAGGTAGCCCAATCGATAGAATCAAGATAATTACTGATTCCATCATAGTCGGCATT
This sequence comes from Microchrysa polita, assembly GCA_949715475.1. Taxonomy (NCBI): domain Eukaryota; kingdom Metazoa; phylum Arthropoda; class Insecta; order Diptera; family Stratiomyidae; genus Microchrysa; species Microchrysa polita. Next base: position 28,970,014 of record OX454415.1, on the reverse strand, counting down.
AAAAAAGTCGTAAACAATTTCGTTATTGTACGATTGAGTGAATGAAAGATTTTCATATACAAGCTCAATTGTGAGGGCGGAATGATGGTAAGTGTTAGAGAAGAGATTCTCGGCGTCAGGAGTTGGACTAACATATACCTCGTCATAAAAATTAGTAAAAATTAGATCTAACCATTTGCCATTTTGGTTAGAAGTCGGGATAACCTGTTGCAAGTCATTTTCATAAAAAGCGCTGATGAGATTAAAGTCGATGTTGTCAAGAAGATTGACTTGGAGAAGTCTGTTGTCATTCTCATCGACGATAAATCTGATGTTTGGACGGTTGAAATCACCAAAGACAATAATTTTGTCCTCATCGTTCAAAGTAGTGAAGAAGGAAGAAGTCATTTCATATATTTCATTATAAGTGGACTCATCGGAACAGGGGGGTACGTAAAAAACACCTATATAGAGATAATTTTTTTCTATGGGAATTTTGGCAAACACGTGCTCAAACCTATTATAAGAATTAGTTTTAACAATTTGACTTGGAAAGGGGTTACGAATGGCGATCATAACACCACCACCCCTAGAACCGCCGGTATAGTCATAGTTACGATCAGTTCTATAAATGGTCCAGTTACTATCGAGGATTTCTTCGTTTAAAAAAGAATCGTTTAACCAAGTCTCAGTGATGACAAGTATGTTAAATGGACAAGATTTGGCGTCAAGAAAAAGTTTATTAATTTTACCTCTCATGCCACTGCAGTTATGATAAAGAATCTAGGAGTGTTAGGGGGTGTATTCTTGTTAGGAGTAATATTTTCTTTGGTCCTCACGTACTTTTTGCAAACGGGAGATATGTTTCGAAGATACAAACGAACGATACGTTTTCCAAGTCACGTTTCACCTGGTCCTGAGTCATCCCAAGTTCTTCGTGATACCGATTGAAAAAGGTGAGTAGAGATTTTACGTCAGTGGGTAGGCCCTCTTGATGGATAAGAACTTTGAGGTTGGTTTTTGTTTTACCATCGATGCAGGTAGTATCGTGTGCGTCATGCATATACGCAAGAAAAAGCCGGACGCTGTCATAAATTTTGTGATCTCTTAATCTGGATAATAAATATCGACATTCGAGATCGTCGACAGAGTTTTTGGTGAGTCTTACAATAGGTGGTACTAGTGGGTCAATAAAATTGGGAGTATTTGGATGGTTGACAGATTGGCTTGGGATATGTATGAAGCCTGATTGAGATGGCAATTGTGGATCACCGCGAACAAAGTTAGAATAACTTGCAGCTATCGTGGACGTATATGTTTCTGCCTTCTCGGATGGAATGTCAAGCGAGGCTCTTGAAGAGTGCGCGGGAGCAACTGGAACAGAAGAAAGTGTTTCAGGATATTTACTGAGCTTATCTTTAGCAGAAGAAGGAGTTTTAGGATAATTAACGGACGAAAAAGTTACTGGAATGTCTGTTGGCTTATTAGAAGTAATCTGAGATAATGTACTGGTAGTTGGTTTAGGACCAGTTGGAATGTTAGTATTAGGGGGCGGATTATTGCGAGGGTTAATGGTTTTGGAACTATCTGAATACTTAAACTTATTTTTCTTGTTATGACGATTCAATGATTTTTTATGTTGTTTGTCCTGCCAAAGGCTAAAATTCATACCATTCCAATTATATACGCTGCCACCATTGTGATTACGAAGTAGCCATCCATACTGTGCAGGAAGAGACAGTTTGAAACAATTGCTAGAGCTGGACCCGTGAAGATGAGGAGGCAGGGGGGCTGTTCAGGAGACGTCTGGACAGGTGTTGTTTTGACAGACGAGGACGATGGAGGTGGTTGTTGATTGAAGTGTGACGTCAGGTCTACAGCAACTTTCTTACTTACTCCATTCGAGATATAAGCATCACATTGCGAAATAGATGTTGATTTCTCTCTCTGTTGATAAAGCTACTATCACATTGTACTCGTGCAGGAGAGGTATCGGGAAGACCTGGGGCTTACAGCCAAACGTTTTATATTGGATGTATACCGTTATTGTGCGGTCTATATTGCATGGCGGAGTTAGTGTGTGGTGGAGCGCACAGAGCACCACTACCTATTATAATTTGCTGGCCAAAGTTCAAAGGTTGGTTTCTCTTCTCATAACATGAGCTTTCGAACGACACCTTCATTCGGATTAGATATATGGTGCTGGGACTGCTCCCATTGGACGTTTTTAGTCAACGGATGGCTGCATACACGGCCTTACGCCTACGTGAAACTGACCTATGGCGAGCGCTGGATTATGAGCACTCGCCCATACTTCGGAACTTTAATCTGCCCCCATCGACATTGTTCCCAATAACTTTTTTGGTAGGAACCATTGCAGCTTGCGGGAGTTGGTATGGGAATTCACTCAGATGAATTGGAAATCAATTTGTCTTACAGCCTTCCTAACTTCTGTAGCTTCCTCCAAGCGGAGGTCACAGCGATATTCCAAGCCTATTCAATGACTTAATTCATATAATGTACTAATACTATTTTATTCGTATGCCAATAAAATGAGGGCCACAATACAGCGAAATCTTTTATTTTAGCGGACACAGACATCCATGGGTCGCATATTTGAAAGCGATTGCTAAGACATTATGTCCGGTGAATTTAAATCAATCTGTAAAGCTTGGTGCAATAAATCTCAGTCGATATTGCTTTATATAGAACGTCGGGCTTCATCAAAAATTTATTATTTAAAGAAGGAGAGCAAGGACCGGAATTCTAGATATGTATATGGATA